>LN483739.1:0-125699 GCA_900002565.1 Culicoides sonorensis
CTACACTTAACTGTAATAGTTGTGACGATTTTAAAGGCATTAAAAATAACATTTCAAGCACGACTTTTAAGTTCTTGTTAAAATCTTATTCAAGTTAAATCATGAAATTATATTATTATTACTATAAAATGAAGAAAAAATAAAGATTTTTTTCTATTATTTTTTTAAAAAGCATATTGTAGGTTTAATTTAATTTAAATTCATGATTCACTAGAGCAAATATCTAGGCAAATATTATATCGTGATAACGTATAAAATGAAAAAAGATGCAAAATACATGGATTGTATGTATTTACTGTAACGTATAAATGCAACTTGATGATCATTTATTCATGAACTCCAAATTGAAGAGGAAAAAAATTGTTATAAGGAAAAAAGATGCTTTTTTTCATAGTAAATTTGAAATTCTATGAAAAAAGCTCTATTTAGAGTATTAAATTTGTAGTAAAACATTTTGATCATGAATCTTAAAGTTGGCAGTTCGAAGGGGCTACTTGGGCTATGAAACTTTACAATCTCCAATGTCCCTATTTCAGGCTACTCAAATTTGAGTTAAATGGTGACGACTGCTTCGGTTGGCATGATAAAAGCTAAGACCTACTGATCATGAATCCGGATATGCACAATGATCCGGACTGATGGCCTGAGTGCAGGCTAAATAGCCGCCCTAAAAATCTGACCTCATCTGAATCGTCTCTTTCACAGGAATATTTCCAGTTCGTATTTTTTGATTAAATTTTACTTTTTTCCATTTCTTTGTTTCAGCAGCAGTTGATTTTCCTTGAATTTCATTATGAATAATGACATTTAGATCAGGATGACGACGCTCTCTGACAATACAGAAAAAAATAATCTGATTATTGTTATATTCCATTTTCTTTCAATATTAAAATGTAATAAAACTTAGCATAAGTCATGATTAGTTTTTCTTTGCTATATCATTTATTGCGCATTAAAAAATATTCGCCATAAAACCAAGAATATCACAACTAGATCATTTCATTTCATTTTTCATTGAAACAAGACGAGAATATTAATAATTTTTGTTGTTGTAACGTTCCATCAACTGTATTTTCTTACTTTTTTTCCTCTTTAAATCCATTCATTTTAATATTAACATAAAAATATGCTACTAGAAATATGATCACATATCGGCATCAATAAATCGATTAATATTTATGTGTTACTTACTTACTTTTATCATTTGAACAACTTATAACTCTGTGTGCACTTAAATCTCGTAACTGTCTGAAATGAGAAAGAAGAAGAAAAAAAATGAAAAATATGAATTTTACCGTTCATTGTACTAAATTGATAACTTGCGCATATATTTTTATGATGGCAAGTTCAAGTATATTTCAAATGTTATTCAATATGTAAATATTTTTTCTTTTTCACAATATTTTTAAAGATTTTTCTTTTTTTTACCAGATTTCAATACATTTCAATACAATTCAAATGACAAAAAGAACAATATAAATAAAAGACAGTTGGAACAATACTTGAAATGAATTTCACTGTAACTCGTACAAAAAAAATTGTTTTTGAAACAATTTCTATTGTATTTTCATTTCAAAATAATGTGATTTTTAATATGTGAGAAATGGAAACTATTCTGTGATTTGTGTCTTTTCTTCAGTTGTCAAAATCTTGACAATGAGTATCACACACACACACACACACACACACACGCTACTCACCGATTTCAATCATCATACATGTGACTTGAAAATGACTGAAATGTGCCTCGGTATGTTATTTTATTTTATATTACATTTTTTTGTTGTGTGATTTTATGCAGCAATATTATTGAAACATGGTTTTTTTTGGATTTTTGATTTCATATCGTTTGTTCTTTTGTTATACAAGACAAGAAATACAAAAGAAATAACAATAAAGAACAATGTTTTTGGTAAATATTTGATTTTAATAAGAGCTTGAGAAAGAAAAAAATAATGTAGCCTAGTTTTTTTCTTTAAATTTTGATATGGGCTGTCAATTGTTTATTCAGCTGTTGCTGATGTTGAAATTTAGGTGAATTTCACTTCTGATGATTTCATTTCATACGATTTCGATGAAGGTTTCAATGAAAATCAGCGTTAACCTTCAAAAGTAGCGCGTTTCGGCAATTTGTGGCCATTTTCAATATTTCAGTCGTTTTTGTGTTTTTCATACAAATAGTTGACTTTTAAAAGCATTTATGACAGAAATACACTTATAAAGCATTCAGCAAAGTTGTTGGAAATAAATTTTTCTTCAACTTCTTCTCTGGTAACTAGAATCATTGCCATACAAAAAAATAAAGCTTTGATCCGAAAACCCAATTTTTGATATGAAACTAAACTGAGCTGAAACGAGGCTCAATTTCATAAGCTTTTGTTGATAACTTTGGAAGGGTCCCTGCTTTCTGGTTCCTTTCCGAAGTTCTACAATTTTCTCAGACATTGCTTCTTAAAGTAAAAATTCTTCTCAATTTCACCATCAACGTCATATTTCTTTAAAAAAAATAAAGGTGATTCTGATATTCGTTACCTTTCTTACCTTAAAATTAAATTTTCTTACTTATATAATACAAAAACCTGAAAAAACAAAACCTTATCTTAGTTTTACAAACAAAACAGTTATTTTTAGTACATACGGTCATGTATCTACCTTATTTGAAATGAAACATAGTTGCACGTTCCTCTTGTTTTTGTTCTTACCATTTTATTATCTCATATACAAGTTCTCGTTTTTTTTTTTGAATAATCCCGTTTTTGTAGTTAAAAAATTTCTTGTGCGAGTAAAAACAAGTCGTCCGATTCTGACCTAACTCAACACAACAAGAAATAAAACAAAAAAACAAATAAAACAACGTAATGTACATAAAATGTACATGACACAATTTTTGTTTCTTTATGTTACTTTTTTTGTTTTATTATGATGGTAATCAAGTGAACCACAAACCATAGGTAAGTACTTTATTTTTTTTTGTTTATAAGTCAAACGAATTACAATCATATTAGTTTTTAGCACAATTGCTTTATGACCATGAGGAATTGATACAATTTTTTATGAATCTGCACACATAACGATAATTTTTCAATGCGATGATTACAAAACTTGATTTAATTTAATAGGTCATTCTTCAATAAAAAAAAAAACATAATAGAATGCCGTAAGGAATTGAGCTGCTTTGAACGAGTTTTTAATGTGTTTTTGTGTTATGATGATGATGATGATGTTAAATTTATCATACAAAAAAGAAAACGAACGGGAACGGGAAAAGTTTTCTCTCCATTCTCGTTGACACTCACACAATCAATATCAATTGATTAGCATAATCCCTTGGTTTAATTTAATCACTCAATCATGTCTCTTTGATTATGTCTTTGTCTTTATTTTAACTTCATTGGTGGTAATGCTAGAAAGAAAAATTATATTAAAATCAATATTCATTGATCACACTCCATGGGACAGTAATTAATCAACTTGCTTATTAATTTAATATAATTTAATTACGATAGACGTGTTTTAATTAAATTTCTTTGCTTTGACATGCCAATAAAATTGTTATGAGGAATTGAATTGACTGTGTTCCATTTTATTTTTATTGAATTACTTATGGAAATGAAACTGAGCTGAATTGAAATTTTAAGTAAATTTTACAGATTCCTATTCTGTGTCTGCAGTCACACCATCTTTATTATCTCTTTTTTAATTCAATCAAAGTTAGAATATTGCAAAAAAAATCACAACTCTAAAAAAATTAAATCTAATTAATTAGTATGCTAATTTCTATTATTGTTATATTTAAATTACTCTTAAATTAATCTGCTTGATTAAATTTCACACCTTTACATTACGCGTTTTTTTCCTTTGTCTATTTTATTGCACATTGTAAATTTGCAATAAAAAAGTTCAGTGTTAAAATTTACTATTTTACTACCTCTGAGGCCAAAAATTGATTAAAACCAGGCAAATTTTTAATTCAATTCAAAAAATATTTAAACAATGCAAACTAAAACAATTCAATTTCAAATTCCAATGGTAAATTTCTCATTTTTCCGGATATTTCACAGAAAAAAAAATGGTTCAAATCGCATTTTAAGTATAACACAGACTTGTAAATAATTGATTGACGTCAAATAATGTTATTTTTATATTACAAATTATTTTGTTACCGAAGAAAAAAAAAATACTGCTGACATTGTTTAACAAACAATTTTATTTTCTTTCACCGTGTTCTCATTTTTTTAATGTTTGTTTAACAATTTTATTTATAAAAAATTTATAAAAGTAAAAAAAATACATTTTATCAAATGTTTATGCAAGTCAAGCAATAAACAATGTTGCAATTTTATCACTTTGGTCGTGTTCAACTTCGATGCAATTCATTTTCATTTTCAAAAATGGAATTAGACTCCATTTAAGTCGACGATTGATGGACAACAATGACGATTATTACGACGTTTCAATATTATTATTTTCATTTTAATATTATTAGCGAATTAAAATCTGAAACAATGTGTCGTAAAATGAAGGTGAAAATAGTTTTGTTTTGTGTTAATTTAATCATCATCGTCATTATTATTTCAACATAAAATTAAGCAGATAATCGTCTGTGTTTTTTTTCCTGTTAATGAATAAGAGTTGAATTATTCATTCATTTAAAATATAACACTAAATAAATGTCTAAATTCGAAGGTTATTTAATTTTCTTGTCTTGTAAAAATATTTAAATTAATGCCTTTCGGATGTGTTGTAATTTGACTCTCGTATTATGTGGTCTGAAAGGTAATTTTATTTATATTTTTTTTTAATTTGAATTTTGAACTGAGAGCTAATCATCTGTTTCATTAAATTAAATTAAAGATTAATTCTGTATGGGGATCGTTACCCGGTTGGCAAAACTTCAAGTGAAATTTAATTGAAAAGTTTTTCGGGTAATTCATCTTATGGCCAATTTATACCTATGACTGTCCACTTTTTTACACAATAGCACCCACACATATCAAAAAGATCCAAATTTTACAAAATTGTATACTTAAAATGGTTTTCAACTTACCATGGCACACATCAACGATATAATTAGATCAAGAAAATAACATAAAACTTGTCAAAGACTTCACAGACCGATTAAAGGACAATTTTCAACTCCGACAGTCTCATTGAAGGTGAGAAAAACACATTACACTCTTGAATCTTTGGGTGCTTGGCCTTTTAAGTTTCATTTATGTACCGTTACATGTTCAACTCTGATTGATATTCAAAAACAAGCCATGACAAGCCTGACAGCCCGCAGCAGCTCCATACACGGGAAAAGCATCAGACCAAAGTCTGACCTTTAAGATGAGATAAATTAATTTCCTATTTGAACAATACCGGGCGCTTATATTAAAGTGTCACAAATTGTATCGTTTCATAACCAATCACCCGGATACCTAAACAAGAATAATCAACCCACGGTCCAACTGAATCCCGGAAGAAGAAGACCTGAGTATGCAACATCGATGATTCTAGTCCTCTTATTTTAGATAGAGAATGTGAGCTTCCAGGTAAAAATATAGAATTTTCATAGTCAATGCATTCTTTTAAATGTAATTCTCTGTATGCCAAATATTTTTCTTAGAACGGCAGGAATTGTGCTGTATTGGACTATTAATCTTCAAGTCGACATTTTGATTCGAGCTTCAGCTATGAAATTTAACATTAAAAGAAATATAGCGCAAAAAAAATTGCCAACCGGGTAAAAAATTTTACATGAAGCGCCAACAACGATCGAAGACAGATCAAGTAAGTACTGTTTATTTGTTTTTTTTTTTTATTTATATAATCAACACCCAAATTTGTTATAAATACCACTGATTAAATCAACAAACTATTATTATTTTAATACTTAACATGCAATAATAGAGTGAAAGAAAAAAGAAAGAAGTAAAAAGAAAACGATATTAAAAATAAAGCATGAACTTACTATCTATTATTAAAATATGTGTATTATTGAATACACAGCACAAATATTTTCATTTAACAAAAAAAATATATTTTATTGTGATGGAAAGGTATTGTTATTAAAACTAAATAATAATAATAAAAACAATACAAATTAGAAATTAATACAAAGACCCCGGACTTGGATACAAATTTAATATTGTCTGCATTTCATGATGACAACAAATTCGTGCCTTTTCATTTCCTATGAATTTTATTCATCAAATGAGTTACAGATATGAATCTCTTAATTTTGATATCAGAATAGGTAAGAAAAAAAAACAGTTTCAAATAAAATTAGAGTAAATTTTTAAAAGATGGATAGAATTTGAGCTGAATAAATAAAATTAACTTGGAGAAGGTAATTTCTTAATAAAAATAAATATAATGACAACAATTTAATGAGAAAATTACATAAATCTTTTTGATTCAGTTTTGTATGACATTTAAATGTACTCGTGTAATCTTAATAATATACAATTACATTTACAAAAAAAAAACTTTCTTCTAAGTTAAGTGTGTTGTGCTCACTCAAAAGACGAAAAAAGAATAGAAAGAACCTTTTTTACGTATTTTCTTTTTTTTTCGTGTTATTATAATAATTATTATCATTATTATTTAAAATGAGTATAATTTTTGTCTTCTTCATTATTTTTTATTATTATTATTATGCAAGAATGAGAATAATATCAACAAAAATTAATGCCCGAACAATTTTTAACAATATACATAACAAAAAAAAACCTTCAGATGGAATAAAAGAAAGAAAAAAAAATAATAGTCAAAGTAACGGAAATGTACGTCACTTTTTTATTTTGAACTTTTAAACTTTATTTGAAAAAAAAAATTAAGACAACTTTTAGATGCGTAACTAACTGTTTGATGCCTACTCCAATAAATGTAATGAAACAAATGTAAAGTAATTTTTTTAAACTTTTGGGTCATATTCAGAATTTGTTCGAATGGAAATTCACACTTTTAATCAAATTGGAATATTATCATTAAAATTTATTCCGATAATTGATTCGATACTAATTGATAATTAAATGAAAAATATTTAAATTTATTGCATAACCACCATAACCCTATGGCTATGGAGCGGTCTATCGTTTATAACCCTATACCGTGTTTTTCATGTAGTTCATGAAAACATTCCACTTAATGAAATCAGGGTGACCATAAAGCTTAAAGTTCGAAATACCCTGACTTTGCATTGACCATCAGAATTCCCTGACTTTTTCAGGTTTTCCAAGTCTGAGGCTACCCTGGAAATAAAATATAAGATTTATTTAGGTAACAAAAGTCGATATATCGACCCTACTTGATATAAATTGAAATAAATTGAAAACTTTAATTTTTTTAATTAAAGGATATGCAATATTTTTCAAACATCAAAATACCCATGGCAACCACACTGTTTAAATTTATTTGTCAGAATTGTATGTTATATTAATCGGATTAGGATTTTTTAAATTGAAAAATGAAAATAACCATAAAACACTGAAAAATTTTGCAGTTTTTATTATATTGTACAATATTATTTATTTGCTTTTAATAAAAACAAACATTTTTGGGTTTATATTTGCGTTTAAATAAACCAGGAAAATGATTCGAACTGTAAAGATTTAAAAAATGTACAGAGTGATCAATTTAACACGCGACAGTGGATTTAATATTAAAGAGTCAAGGGATAAATTTACGAGGAGGACTCATACCCTAATTTTTTTAATATTTGTATGAATTAACTGTGATCATTAGTGAAATTTAGACTATATACAATTATTTTACCCCCACCCCCCTTACCCCTTTCTAAAAAAAAGTTCTAAGTCCGCCTCTGTTCAAAAAAAATCTTCAGTGAAACAAAAACAAAAATTTTTAACGTATTTTCTGAATCAGACAAATTTAAGGTATTTTGGGTTTAATTTTAACATATCACAAATATCTGTGTAATTTAATCATGATAATTTTTGTAATTACACAATTTTTTCCATTTGAAAACAAAAATAAAACTTTTATAAAAAGGATTGTAAAATAACATCAATTTGCTTTTAAATTCACTTTATTTATTATTAATTGTGTTCCAAGTGGATTTCAATGCAAAAGTGTGTTCAACAATATTGATTTACTGAAAAAGTGATTTTGGACAACAGTCTACAGATTGAAATGTAAACAATAAAACAATCCAATCTAAAAGAGATATTTATGAATATTTTAACATTGAAATAACAATAAAACCTTGTTAATGAATAAAGTTTTTGGCATCATTTGACCATATGGCTAAAGATATGTTTTGACAATGAATTTATATGTACATAATAAATAATGTAAATTGTGAGCCTTTTATGCCTTTTAGAGTGACAATTTAAGAAAATAAATTTTGTATCATAATTTTCTGTGATAAAAAGGAAAAACAAGGATGAAATTAATAAGAAACTTTAATTAATGTGCTTCAATGTTGTAAACTTTATCTTTTATGGAGTTTGGTTGAAGTTTTGTTATTTGTAAGATGTTGTGAGACGTACTTTTAAATACTGATTAAATTAATTTATTGATTGTTTTAAGTGCTATAACTCAGGAAAACGGCAGATGGAGACTTAAATACAACTTTGAACCAGAACAAGTAAAGTTAAACAAACTTAGAAATAAAAACGAATAGACCAAAGCCGTGTCCCAGCTACATTTTTCAGAAACGATTCAGACAGTCGTCATGGTGTGAGCTGACATGCACCGATGGCGTCCAAGACAATCTACAAGTGAGATACTGGAGTGAAGAAGCGCTGAATAGAGAACTTTGAAATTCGATTTTTGGCAGAAATCCAGAATCTCGGATTCATCAAATCAAGAAACCTTTGCGAAGCCATTTAATAGCCCTCCTAAAAAATCACTCAAAAACATGAATCAGATACGATCAAGTTCCTCACAATTAATGAAAAAATGTGAAAACTTTCCATGATCGTCAATATTTCAAACCTCATTACCAAAAATTAACCATTTCAATGCAATAATTGATCGATAATCCAATATATATAAACCATTTCCCACTTGACTGCTACAAATCAACTTAAGTACAATGAACAAAAAAGAAAAAAAATCATAAATACCAGGCCAGTAATTAAAAATGTAACAATAATCAATCAATATCTGAAGCACGGTAGCAAGATAATTGGTCTGACAAGCACAATTATTGTTGTTATATAATTTGGTCTATTTTTATCGTTCAATACTTTTTTGTTTTATTTATTTCGATAATCGTTATGACATGATTACTTTTACCTTGTACAAAAAAAATTAACAATATTTGATGTTAATTTTAGTTTTCACTGTTTTAATGATTCATTGTTTTATTATTTATTATTTGAACTGATGTCTGTATGGATGCATAGAATTAATGAAATACCGTGTCAAAAAAAAAAGTTTTTGGGACTAGAGCATAATGTAATGCATTTATTATACAAAAATAATATTTTTCATGATGTAATCTCAGTTTAAAAAGATAAATTACAATAAATGTATCAGAAATAATTGCGTAATTTACTGTAATATTGTAATGAGCTTAAAATGTAAGTTTAAAAAAAAAACAAAGTAGGCGTCTTCAAGTTAAATTGATAATAAACTGTCCTCTGGCTTAGTAACTGTAGATACCGTTACATTTAATTTTGTTTTTAGTTTGAATTTTTTTGAATAAATGATGATTACAAGGTGAAGTTTTCTGCTTTTAATATGATAATAATAATAATGAAAGTCGTGTAAGCTTTGTTCTATTGTTATTTCATCACAATAAGTTTTGAGTGAGTCTAAAATTATCATCATTAATTTCTTTTTAATGGTATTCATGTGATATAATATCTCATTTTTTTGTTTTATTTATTTCGATAATCGTTATGACATGATTACTTTTACCTTGTACAAAAAAAATTAACAATATTTGATGTTAATTTTAGTTTTCACTGTTTTAATGATTCATTGTTTTATTATTTATTATTTGAACTGATGTCTGTATGGATGCATAGAATTAATGAAATACCGTGTCAAAAAAAAAAGTTTTTGGGACTAGAGCATAATGTAATGCATTTATTATACAAAAATAATATTTTTCATGATGTAATCTCAGTTTAAAAAGATAAATTACAATAAATGTATCAGAAATAATTGCGTAATTTACTGTAATATTGTAATGAGCTTAAAATGTAAGTTTAAAAAAAAAACAAAGTAGGCGTCTTCAAGTTAAATTGATAATAAACTGTCCTCTGGCTTAGTAACTGTAGATACCGTTACATTTAATTTTGTTTTTAGTTTGAATTTTTTTGAATAAATGATGATTACAAGGTGAAGTTTTCTGCTTTTAATATGATAATAATAATAATGAAAGTCGTGTAAGCTTTGTTCTATTGTTATTTCATCACAATAAGTTTTGAGTGAGTCTAAAATTATCATCATTAATTTCTTTTTAATGGTATTCATGTGATATAATATCTCATTTTTTTGTTTAAACTTCTTGAGTTACAATTCCTATCCTATCCTATCCTATCCTATCCTATCCTATCCTATCCTATCCTATCCTATCCTATCCTCTAATCTTGATGGATTTGCATTTTCAAATTTCATAAATCTTTTAAACAATAAATTTTACAATATTTGACATTGAGCTAAAAAAAACTTTTCCTGTAATTACAAATTTTACAATAAAGGACTTTTATTCCAATGTATTATTATTTTTTTTGTTTACAATTTTATGCAACCATGACATTGTTCGTATCCCTTTTTTCACTTTGTAATGAATATAAACAACAATGAAACTTATGCGTTCAAAAAAAAGGGATGCAATTTTCCATCGCCTTTTGTTCTTTTTTAATGTTACATAATAACTAATTGTAGTTGTTGGATTAATGAAAAATAAATGGGAGGGTGGTTACTTTTTTTTGAAATTCAAAAACTAAAAAAAATATTTCCTTGATAAAACATTTGCCATGAAATAAAAAGACGATTATAAGAATAAATTTTGATTAAATAAAATCCAATAAATGGGATGTCTTGTCAAATACTCCCATTCTCTTGTAAGATATCAACTTGAATGACCAGCCTTATATTGTTTGATCCAAAATCATTTTATTATACTTGAAATTTCAAATATGGTCTCATGTCATAACAATAACTAAAATGATACTAAACACACACACAAATAACATAAAAAGGTCAAGCTGATTGAAGTTATTGAAAAAGGTTTACTTTTGGTCTTGTATTTGGGTCAAAAGTCTATTTAATTTCATCAAATTTTGTGATCACAACAAAGAAAGTAATCTTAATTTTGTTTTGGGATATGATTTTTTTCATATCATATCATTCATAAATAAAAAATTGGTTTTCATTTTATTTGACAGAGAAACACGCAATGTAAATAAATTTTGATGAAATTTTGTGTTTAACTTTTATGATGTATGAAATGCCCAGTTGGAGGTCACTTTTCAATTTCTCTGGTCTCATTTTGATGGCTACTTTCAGCTTAAAAATGGGATTTTTACTAATTTCAATTCAATTAAATCTTCTATTCATGAAAAAAATTTCAATTCTCTTAATTTTTTACCCTATTTCTATAAAAAAAATATCATTTCACCATTTTATACTCTGCAACAATGACCAGGTCACGTACAAAATCAATAAATTTGCTTCAACTGTTATCAGGATGTGTCACAATCTCTTTTTTTGTGTTATTACATTCAAAATTAAAAAAGTATTGTAATTCCTCCGATAAAACATCCATTGAATTTAAAGATGAGTCAACAATTCATCATAAAATTGGATGGTCACATGCTTGATCAACAATGTCATCCAATTTATTAGTGTATTCAATCGGATGATGGGACATGAATAATATCCCTACTTAACTTATTGATATCGATATTATTAATTTCAGCAAATATTAGCTATGAATATAACATGGTATTATGACAACAATAACAGGAAAAACGAAAATTAAATGAAATTGGTAAATATTTTGATGCATATTAAAGAGGAGTGATAAATTTTTGGGAGAAGGTGGAAAGGAGAAAATTCACTGCTAAAATGGCCTCGTCAGGTCGTCAATAAAAATAGCAAATTTTGAGAAATCTTGAAATTTCTTACATTGTGAACTTTTAAAAAGAACCGCGAAATTTTTAAAAATTGGCGAAAATTTAAAAAAAAAACGGAAAATTTTCAAAAGTAATGAAAAATTTTCAAAAATAACGGAAAATTTTCTAAAATAATGAAAAATTTTCAAAAATTGAGAAAATAACTGAAAATTTTCAAAAACAACGGAAAAGTTCTATGTTTTTTTGAAAATTTTCACAATTTTAGAAATTTCAGGGGTTTCAAAAATTTTCTAAAAAACATAGAACTTTTCCGTTGTTTTTGAAAATTTTCCGTTATTTTTGAAAATTTCTTAATTTGGAATGCCCGCGTTTTTGCGTGATTCTTTAAAGATACCGCAATTTTCCATAATCTTGAAATAATCTAACCCTTGAAATTTTAGTAAAACTAAATTTAAAGGGTTTTTGAACTCAAACTGTCAAAATATGCTATAATTTGAGTGGAAGGTACGAAAAATTGTCAAATTGTGTTGAAAAATCGAACTTTTATGATAATTATTTGAAGTTTATTGGTTTTTTAGAGCTTCAGAACTCAAAATTAAGACAAACTCCTTCATTAGCAAAAATGTGTGTTAATTTCATCAGATTAGTAAAAAATTGACATGAAATTTAATATCACGTCAATTTTACATCATAACAAATTTCGACCCAAAAAAAAAGGAAATCATGAACTATAAGTTAAACAACAAATGTCACGTTAAAACACACTCGACACAACACAAATATGATCCTTTTTAACTATCAAACTATAAAATTCATATTAATAATATTCATAAATGTACACAGACACCCATAAACAGAAACCACACTTTTACGGTATCCAAGGCATGGTTACTTTAATAAACAATCGCCTAAGTAAATATTTGATAAGTATTTACAAGTGTGTGTGTGTGTGTGTGTGTGTTTATTTTTTTTTGCTTCTTTGTTTTCATTATGCTCATATTTTCGTCACATCACGTGATACTCCTTTTTATTAAAATTAATATTACTTTTTTTTTGTTATAAATATTCCTTTTATTGAACGTATCAAATATTAATTATTTGTGTGAAAATTATAATTCATTATGTGACGATGTTCATAAATAATCGATGTGAATTCCGATTTTTTTTCTTTTCTTTTTTGGTATGTTAAATTACATGTCGAAAGTTAATGAAGTATGAATTTTACCTAATTTGTGTGTAAGAGCTGGATTTTCGTTGTCGCTTGTAATGGTTTCTTATTCTACGTAATTACCTATAATCGGATTTTGGGTGGTAAATTAAGAGAACATTAAGCTATGAATGGTACTTAAGGGCATTAAAATGAAAGAAAAATTGAATAAGAGCATAAAGAGCATATTTTTTCTTCAAATAAAATGAAATTTAACCAAAATACATAAAATAATCTGTTTTCAAGAACATGATGTTAAGGTCACATAGTAAAATTGATAATGAATTCTGTTTGTTCGTGTCTGAGCCATAAACGAGTCAAAAGGGACTTGTTAAAGATGATTGATTTTATGTTTTTTTTTTGTTTCATGCTATGTAACGATTTTGAGGAGTGATAAACTTACAAGGGTTGTTGAACAAATAAAAATAAATTAAGTGTCGTCGGATGACATTAAAATCAATTTCGGGTTTGTAATGGACATCTTTAAAATTTGATTTAACGTTTTGAAATTTCCTTTGATTCAAAAAATGTTCCTACGGAGGTTGGAAGGCAACGCCTGGGATAAAATTTTCTATTTGTTTAGAGTTTTCTTAATCATCCGTTTTCCACAATTTTTTCGTAGAAATCATCGTAATCTCTAGAAACTCGAAATTTCTGGAGAGCTTTTTCGATTTACATGGATATTACAATTGGAATTCGTCATTACGAAATAAATGGAAAACGCTCTGCAGATTTATCAATTTTATAGCGATTGACTTAAGACCAAGGGCAAATTGAATGTCATTTAATGCAATTGTATGTTTCAAAGTCGAGTTTCGTCAATCAACATATTTAATTCATAAAAATGTAAAAATATTGAAGGGAGTATGCCCCCCCATCCGTTACCCCCTGCATTAGAGCAGTGTTTTTTTTCCTTTCCTGCCCAATCCGAACTTAAAATATTAAAACCATTCTGTCTTTTGATCCATTTAAGTTGAAGAGTTGAAATAACAAACGATTGTTGGTTTAGGTCGAATTAAGGTTCAAAAAGATTTAAAATTTAATTCACAACTTATTTCACATATTGTTTAACATAATTAAATCCTTTTTTTATTATATCATTTCGGCACTTGTACGACTTCTATGCGTTTTTATTGAACACGAGTCATTTTTTCAGTATTTTTCAGTGAAATCCTACAATTCTGGATATTAAAAAATCAGGAAACCACTTTCGAAATGTTTTATAGCTCAAATTTTTAACTCACTTTATTCCGTCTAAACTTAACCTGAATTGTCTAAAATTTCTGAGTGTGAACTAAATTTTTTCCAAAATACTTCAAAAAATCATTCAAATCAAGGAGACAAACCAATATTTTCATTTCAATTCAAAATTCTAAGCAAAATAAGTAAACTGTACAAATAAAAATGTACTTACAACTGATCAAATGTAAATGATAAAAATTTTATTTCCTCAAACTTTAATTTCATCAGTTTCTTTTTAAAACAAATCTACACACAGGTGATTGAAAAATGGACATTTCAATACAAATCTGATATTTTAATCAGGAAATATATTTTACGTGTATTTTATTGATTTTTATTATTATTACTGTAATATTTGCATTTGAACTAAATTTTTAATGTTAATTTTTTATTTTTATCAATGCAACACTTTTTCACTTCAATTAAAATTCAATTCAATTAAATCTTTTATTTTAGAGTAAATGCCTGAATTTGTAAATGCACAAAAGCATTAAATTTTTAATTAAATAATTATTATGATTATTAAATTAAACGAATTTTCTCATATTATATTAATTTTTTTATGTGTATTTTAATCTCTAATTGCAATTCCATTCGTTTAATTCACTCTAAATTTTATTTTATTTTATTCACACATTTTTTTTTTGTTGTTATTATGATTTTATTTCTATTTTTCTTTTTCTGTTATTCACAGTGATTTTTTTTTTTATTTTGTTATTGTATTCATGTTTCTTTTGTAAAATTTTCACACAATGATGCTTGATGATAAAATTATGTTGCTCACTCACTGAACGATTCTCAAATTTTTCTAACGAAATATCTGCAACACTTTTTTCTCGGATTTTATTTTGTTTTTTTTAGTTAAATGATGAAATCTGTAAAATTTGAAATGAAAAAAATATTAATCTGAATAAACATTGTGTTTGATGTGCAATAAATGTGCATTTTATAAGTCATAAAAATGTATTACGTGAGTCTGTGAATTTTAAATTTCAAAGTTATCATGAATTGAGATGGTTTAGGTGATTTTTTACCGTCATTCTGAGGTTGCTATGCAGACAACTAGAATAACCTATCAAAGGGAGGTCAAGCTCTGTGATATGATGAGGAATATAAGAGGCTGATTTCTGGTTTAATTTGGGATTGAGGGTGAAATTGATCAAAAACTGGCTAAAATCAGTCAAAATAGTTAAAAAATTCGATGAAATTTTTAAGGTATGAAAAAGAGCTGAAAAATGCAAAGAAGTGCAATAGAGAGCACAAAAAAAATGTGATTAGGAGCAATAAAGTGCAATAAAGAGCATAAAGGAACTAAAAAGTGCAAAGAAGTGCTTCAAAGAACAATGAAGAGCAAAAAAGGAAAAAAATTAAGTGCAAGGAAGATCAATCAGGTGTCAAAAAGGACATAAAAGTGTAAAAAAAGCAAAAGCAGACAGGCACGCGCAATTTGCTGATGCAATAAAGTGCTTTAAAGAGCAAAAAAGATCACTAAGCCACCCAACCTCAAAAATTTTCAGTTAACTTTAAATTCATCTTGAACGACACGAAAAACCTTCAATAGAGCAAAATACCCGACCTAATTTTCTTATTCAACTTATTTCAACAAGAAAAAATCACCTCAATTCAAAACAAATTTTCATTTTCACATAAACTGCCAAACTTTTCCCATTCAATTTTCGTCTTAATTTTCCATTTAACATGTCAATCCGTCAAAGTTAATCCTTGATGTTATTATTATTTTTTATTCACTTCTTTTGACTGAATTGTGTCATCCTCTTAATTTTCCGTGCCATGATTTTATCATCAAAATACATTTTCAATTTAAATAACACTTTCAACAAAAAAATATAATCCACTTGAACCATTAAAATCAAAACACAATAAATTTTATTGGCAAATTTTGTGGGTACGACTCAGACTTGTGATTGCATTACAAAATTTAAATGAAAAGTGAAAAATAAAATTGAAGCTTTATATGCAAGGGAATCGTTTCAAGAGCTTTACATTACTTTTTTTCCGATTCACAATGAAATTTCAAAAATAAACACATTGATCGCTCTAGGAAATAACAAAAAAATAATAATACACACAAAAATTTTTTTACAAATAAATATTTGCTTGAATTGGTACTCAATGATTGAAATCAAACAAAACATTTTGTTTTATTATTGAATTGAATTGCTGAACTTTGAAAAATAAAATAAAATTTTATAAATAATCATAATTTACACTTAATGCACAAAACAAATTGTTTGATAAAATTTCATAATAATATTTTTCACTTTTAATTGTGTATTCATCGAAAAAAATAATGAAAAATTGATTCAATAATCACGCGAATCACGACTAAATGTGCATTAAGTGAGTTGAGTGGATTATGTATCATTATCATGTAATTAATATGACATTTGAAAAGACAATCGATATATTTTTTGTTGTTTTTTTTTTCAAGTGAGTTATACAAAATAATGGACTAAATAAATGTACTTCATAACAAAATTCATATAAAATGGGTCAGGTGTGGATGATGATGATTTTTTTTTTATTAAATTTTCTGTTTAATGTGCAATGGACAGGTGCATGATTAATAAATGGGGGTATTAAATGGATCAAAACGTGAATTTTGTATTATTTTTTAATGCTTAAAGTACTTGAATAAATTAACTAGAACATTTATTTTTGCATGTCGCGGTTCAAGTATGATATGAAAATAAAAAAAAAATGTAAATTGAGTCAAAAAATAGGCATACCATTTGCGCACTTTTGGGTGGGACAATCCCGATTTTTAATATTGAATAAAAATACTAGGAAAGTACAAAATGACCTTTAGTTCATAAAATGTTCCTGAAAAATTTTTTTGATGAGTATACAGATGGATAGAGAATCAAAAATTTTCGATGGAAAACTCCAGAGGGCGTTGAGAGCTGATCTTGTGATTTGCACGAAGAAAAAAGTTGAAAAACAGCAAAAAAAATAGAAAGTCAAGGTAAAAATCGTTGATGATACTGAAAGGGTGTTGAGGAGGATCCTGGGGTCTCGAAAAATCCCTCCTTGAGGCTGACAAGGTCGTTGAAAGTTTCAATCTTGTAAAAAACTAATAATTTTTAGCTGTCCCACTTTTTGTTTTCAAATCCCGATTTTTTTTATTTCACTAGTCCCGATTTTTAATCAAAAGTACCCTTGTAATATGCCTATCAAAAAATGAGACGGAGAGAAGAAAATTAGTGAGATTTGAGGAAAAAATGGTCATCAATCTGACAACATGACAGTTATAAATTCAAGGTTTTGCTGATATCATTTGAAATTATTTGTTTTTTGTCTTTATTCAGATTTTATCAAAAAAGGACATTTTTTTGAGCAATGTAAAAAAAATGTCAATTGCATTGAGTGACTTTGATTCCTAGAATTCTTTAAGAGCAAATTTTTTGTCTAGTGATCAAAGTGAAATTTGCTCTTAGAAATCTGGCATGGAATAATTCTGTAAATCTTCCCTTATATGAATACCGTCTAATGTTGTGAACGAGCCCCTGACCAAAATGAGAACAATTGTTAATTATTTATACTTCGCTAACTATAGTGTGTGTGTGCGTATGTAACTACTTTATCTAGTTCCTCTAAAGAACCTGGATTGACAGGACGATGTCTATTCTGCACGCGGTTTATTGTTCGAATGATGTCTTGACGCTGGGGTAAGTTCTTAATTATCTCGTTATCATTGGAAAGGTGGCAATTTCACTTCTGAAAATGCTTTAAGGAGGACGGTTGGGTTGTTCAATTGCCTTACTTTTTATGGCTCTGACAACTTCCTATAGTTTTATTTGAACATTGTCTACTTCGTGAAAATGAATTTTGCCTAGTAGAATGAACAAGCCGTTATGTTTTTAAATGAATAGTGAATTTGCATAAATTGAATGCCCGAAATTGTATTAAATTTATTGAGAAATTGTATAATTCGTGAAATTTTACAGTGAATCGACCGAAATCACTGAAAAATTGTGAAATTGCTTTGACTTTATTCAAAAAGCCATTTGATAAAAGGTAAAAGTGAAAATGCTTTCCTCCAACTTTGCCATACAAAGCTTTTTTGGATTTTCATAAATTTTTGTTTTCGATGAAACTTTTTTGACGAATTTTTTTGAACATTGATTTTAAATTTTGATATTTTCTGAATTCAGTTCTCTTTGGCAGCTAATTTTAGCGAATGGAAGTTTGAATTATAGAAACTTGACTATTTTAACGTTTGAGACCTTTGAGAGAGTAAAAAATACCAAAAAATCTCAAAAAAAGTCACACGAAAAAAGTCGAAGGTCGCGAAGATAAAAGAAAATTCAAAATTTTCTGGTAAAAAATTTTTTCTCTTCAATTTTTTTCAAATATATTCAAATCAAAATCACTGCAAAATCAATTTTCATGAATACGTTTTTTCGCAAAATTTCCTTATTTCCATTTTTATGATATAAAATCGAAAAAAATGAAAAACACAAAACAAACAAAAATTAAAATAATTAAATTTTCATTTGTGTGTTCTTTTTATGTTTTGAATTTGAATTTGATTGCTCTTTATTGAATTTAAAATATTTATAAATCGATTTATAAGGCTTTGAATATTGCACGTCATTAGCACATGAATAGCTGTTTGTTCTATTTATTCAAAAATTTTCTATTATTATTTAATATTAAAATTTAACAACATAAAATTGTATCTACCTCATAAAATTTTCTTAATAAAATATTAATGTTCTTCTCACGCTATCGATAATTTTTTTTTTATTTTACATTGAACATTAAACTTTTTTTTATTACAGTTTATATATTTTTTTTTGATTATTAATTTTTTATGAATTTTTTTATAATTCAATTAAAAATTAATATTTATTTTTTTTATATTAAATATTTTTTTTATTCTGAACTACATAACCGTGTATAAACCGTATCCAATGACAGCAGAAATACAATACCGAACTGTCAACGATCAATGTTAAATGTGAACTAGTAACTGCCTTTTATTTGTGAATACAAAAAGCATAAAACTGGGGCCGCAATACTATGTTAGGCATATACTATAAGTTTGTTTTGCATCGTTCTGTAAATGGTAAAAGCAAGAAACAACTTTACGAATGTATACTAGAAATGTAAAAAAAAACAAAATATTGGTAGTATATGGGATACTTTTTGTGTGTTATATGTTTAAATTCAAACAGGTAAGTGATTTTCTCTCTTTAATTTTTTCTTGTCTCTCTTTCATCGTAACATTTCTGTAGTATTTTGTAGTACTCAAAGAAAGTATGAGCGCAAAGTTTATTGCCGTTAATAAAATTCGTTAATAACAAACTTGATTGTTGCTTTGTCTATTGAATGTTTTTTTTGCAGCTTTGCAGTTGTTTGTTAACCTTCACCCAATGCAACATACATTGAGAATTAGTTTAGTTTTTTTTTGTATTGAAAATCACTCTCTTGGATTACTTACAATGTGCGTGGAGTGTTACGAGGAAAACACAGTTATAGCATTTGAAAAGAGGCCTTTTGTAGTTTTGTATTTTAAATGTGTAATTTTTTATAAAGATATTTTATTTTAATTACAGATGTAACTTGGAGTGTGAATGGATCAAGGACAGTTAACAAGATAGGCTTCGGAACTTATAGAGCTGAGAATGGGGCCGGGAAATGCGACGGGAATTTTCAAAAGGAAAAATATAAATTTAAAACAAATTTTTACGTTTTTGAGTAAAAAAATCATGTTTTCGTAAGTTTTAGGGCAAAAATGACCTGAAGCAAAGTTGTAGAAAATATTTCAGGCTACAATTTTGCTGAAATGACCAAGTCGATATTTCATATATTAAGAGGTCAGAATTGCAAAATGTTACAACTCTTAGCCATTTTCGCGTCAGAACGAATGGAATACAATCGAATGGTGTCTCGACATTTTAAATCTATTTTTTTCTATGAAATTTTCAGAATGAAATTAAAGATAAAGTTTATCTTCAAATCAAATAATTTACAATCCAAACAAAATGTGGGAGAAATGTTTATTTTATTATTAAAATATTTGAATTCACATTATCATTTAAATCATTAGAACAAATAAATTATCTTGTGAGACCTAGACATAAAATAAAATAAAAAAGAAAAACAAACATACAAAAAAAGTAATCGAGATACGATTGTAGAAATGTAACACACATTGAAATACAATTTAAATGTCCCAAGTATAAATGTATTAAGGCCACGCTAGTTACTGCCTCGTAAATTTGTCTGGACAGGTCACACACGTAAATCGCCTGCATAAATAAACATTTAAAGCTGCAGCAATGCATGAAACCATGTGTAGGCCGAAATAAACATATAATTTTCTAGAGAAATAATAATAAAAACCAACAAAAACAGCATAAGGTAATAAAATGGTACTAAAAGTCATACAATTGTGCGTTGGTGGTTTACTCGTCTACACATTTATTTTTACCTTTTCTGGACAGAAATTACTGTAACGAAAAAGATATTATACTAAAAAGCTTTAATCCATTAAAACATATTTATTTCTATAATTAAAACAGGAAACTACATCTTACTTCATGTTACTATTAAAAGTACTTACTTTACAATTCTACACGATTCTAAAACACATGAAGAGAAAAATTAAATTCAATGTAAAGAAAAATTCTCTCTCTCGTTAACATTGAGGCCTTTTTATTTATTCCTCTCTTTTAAGGCACACAAGCAACAGTTTCTGCAGCTTGTTGCTCGTTTACATGTATCTATCGATTTAAACATGTTCAAATAGCATGAAGGCTGTTTTTTTTCCTTATTGTCTACAGTACACATTTAATCTAAACATAAGAGGAAAAAAAATTACTTTGTTTGAATATTTGAATTGATGCAGCTTACAAGTTGTATTCTATTCAAAAAGAAACAAAAAAAAATGTATGTCTGTGCCATGTAACTGTAATTCAGAGCAAATAATTGTGAACTATCATCGATCAATTATTAAAGTGTTCAGGGTATTAAAATGAAAACTTTAAACCGAATATTGATCCATTCTAACATTAACATGAAATATCATTGAAATTCTATTGTAATTTAAGAATGGCGCCTGATGTCAATTTTTTCGTATGACAACCACCTTTTCATGTAAACCCACAATAAACACCTATTTATTTTCAAATTACAATCTAATGACTGTAGTAAATAATGTATTGCTCCATTCAAAGTATCACATTTTGTTTAGTTGCTTAGAAAAATAACCGCAATTGTTAAATTTATCTAGTGTATCATTACTGCAAATTATAATATTATTGTTTTTGCTTTTTATTTTTTAAATTTTATTTTATCGTTTTGTTACATAATTATTAATAAGATTAATTTGTGTTTGATATCATTTTTTGCCCGCCTTCTAGGTGAGTTAATGATACGTTACTCATAATTTAATAATGAAAAGTAAAGTGATTGATCTTAAATTTAAGACAAGCGTGGTGCAAGTGCTGAAAATGTTGTTCTTCAATGGATGTTGTTGAGCTCTGTCTTTGTTAAATTATGATTAGATTAGCATTAAGTTTCACCGCTGACCCAATGGTTCTATTGTGTTCATACTATTGGAGCTGAAGCTTCCATAGTATCAGATCAGATTTCTAGGGCGGTTTCCACACAAGAGAACCAGCACTCAGACCTACAGACGGGTCCATTGTACATACCCATTATCATCATATCTAATGAAGAATGATCCAAATCTAGAGAATCAACTAAAGAAAAAAGTCCACTAGACCTGGTTCAGTTCAGGAAAGTGACCGCACCTTCTAAGAAAGCTAAGCAGGGCAGACACCTTTGCTTTAATGATGAAATCAATACTGGGAAAGTACTCACCCATGCTTGGGACATACGAAAAGCAGATATGCAACAGTCTCTTCTTGTTCATAGCAGCATTTGCAAATTCGATCTCTTGAGTCAGAATGACTAAGGTGATAGTCTAGAGAACAATGACTAGTGAACATATCAACTAAAACTCTGAGCTCAGTAAAGTTCAATCTGATCAGTTGTCTAGATAAACCAGGATCAGGTTCCTTTCAGCTTCCATAGTAAGCTTCCTTTTATCTACGGTCTAACTACGTGGGACCTACAATTTATACTGTCATTCGATCCAGTTGTCTTTAGGTTTCACTCAGCGCCCTTGAAAAACCCAGAAGGACTTTTATGTTTCAAAGTCAATCTGAACTAAAACGAGCAGAGTCTGAGCATTTTAAACACATGACTTTCATTATCATAAGAATTTTTGTCAGTAATGATTCCCTTTGAAGATTCTCGCAAACAAAACTTCCATTTTTCAAGTCAATATCATTTTCATATGATTTTCCTTTAAAACCTACTTTTCCTAAATGCATTACACATTTTAGTTATGACCATCCCATTTCAATCTAATGAATCTAATAGAAAATAATTGTTCATGTTTGAAAGTAACTTACATTTACTGTATTGGATCACAATTACATAATAATCATATTTAATCATATAGAATATACACAAAAAAATTATAACAATAGTGACTTAATGTAAAGAGACTCAGTCAACATTATTCACGTTTTAGCTGTAAAAACCATATTTCTTTATTTTTATTGTTCATGTCCATGTGCTTTGTGTTATACTTTTATTCTCTGTTTATGTTTTCTGTTTGTTGTTATTTATTATTAATAATAAATAAATATTTATGTCTAAACATGGTTTTGGAACGAGAAAAGAAGAAATGTATAAATATAGCAGATAATGCCAGCAGCTTCTCAGATGACCTAATTTTGTTTTTTCTTTTTTTGTTGTATTTTATTTTTATGATCGTAAGTGCACGTTTTTTGTTAGAATTAATGTATTTTTCAAATAAAAATGACAACAAAGAAAATACAAATTAATGTTACAGACGCTAAATTTTGTATCATACTTACGCGTTGTGTTATGCGATTCAAATCTCATTTTAGAATAAATTTTGACACGGTTTTTTTTTTCAATATTTAAATTTTGTCTTTAATTACACAAATTTTCAATTATATTATACTTGAAAAATAATAAATATTTCTTTTTTATTATATACATTTTCGTATAAAATTGATCCTTTAAATTTAAGGCTATGCTCGTCAATTACTCAATTTAAATTGATGACACATTCAATGGAGGATGTGATTTATTAACAGGCTTTTCTAGTTTAATAGACATTTAATAAAAAAATTAACAGTTTAAAGGACTAGTAACTTAAATACAATTTCACCTAAGATCCTTTTTCATTAAAAAGTGAAGCATTTAATTCAATTGATTAAACGATTTTTAAGAAAGATTTAAATTGATAGGGTGTTCAAAGTTTTTCTTTCATACAAAAGGTCCTGTATAGTAAACTCTCTTTTTCCTCGGTAAAATTGGTTTTGAACTTAATCCTGAATTCTCCAAGAAAAATTGATAATTTTTATCACTTTTTAATTTGGCTGGCGTTTCGGCCAATGCCAGCATATTTTTGAATAAAACTCCTTGTTTAGCGGAAAGTTTACGAAAATCCTCACCCTCATCCCCCGTATAAAAAATCGGATCCTGTGTAATTGGATCAGATGGACGTTCAATTTTACTTGAATCATCATAATCAAACTCCTGTTGATTTTCTTCATTCTGTTCTTGATTGCCATTTGTTTCACCATCCTCATTTTCTGGTGGTTCCTCGTGAATAATACTGGGTCGCTTTGACAAGGTTTCTTTGTGATACCAATCGAAAGCTGACTTGTGTGGCAGGTGAAGTTGTTGTTGTTCATTTGTATCCGAATTTTGGTCAATTACTTCAGACATTGGACTCACAATCGGGATATTGACAGGACTGTCATATGTGGGTGTAGTTCCATTGCTTGGTGATGTCCGATTTGATGTTGGTGACGATTTTGTGATTTCAGCAAGAATTTGGGCAATTTTTTGACGATTACTCAAGCTACTGCGAATCGCTTGATATTTATATGGTGATTTTGTTATATAATTATCAAGTCCAATAAACTTATTCATATCCTTTTTTTTCGGTGGGACAATCTCTTGAACCATTGGCAATTTTGGTACATCTTCAAATGATTCTTCCAAATCCTCACTATCACCATCTTCGCTAATCACTTGATTATTGTTATCATTTACAACGGATGAATAATCATTACAGTCTTCTTTATGAATTTCAGCAACAATTTGGACAGTCTTCGTTTCCTTGACATCTGAAATTGAGCAGTAATCAGGTTCAGATCCGTCACCAGTAACAGTTGATGGACTACCTTTACTATTTGGAGATCGTGACGTCAATTTGATTGGACGTGCAAACAGTTGTTTTTGTAATCGAATCAAGTTAGCAGGTTTAGGTGGCAGTGCTGGTGGTGTTTTGATTCCTCGTTGTTGAAATTGATCTTTATCTGTAATCGATTGCAATTCATTTCCCATATCATCAGAACCGGTTTTGGATTCCATGTCAACATAGTGATTGGACGAACCGAGTGCTTCATAATCGTTTGTGTAATGAATTGGCACATCATAATGGAAGTTTTGTTGTTGTTGCTGTGAATTTGATTCATCTTGTTCCATTATCGGATATGGAGCTCGAGTTGCTATTTGGGAGTCTGTATGAATGGTATTTTGGTTTGAAAAGTGAACACGCTTTGATCGTGGTGTTGAAGGTGACTTTGATGGATATTCATCTTTTTCTGTGAAACAATCATTATTGTCTTGAAGAAGAATCTGCAAGAAATTGAAAGATTATTCAGTTATCAAAGTTCACTTAATAAGATTAGATATTACCTGATTAACACAATCAAGTACGGGATTTCCGGCTGATTGTCCATAAACTTTACTGAAACCGTTATCTGTACCTTCGTCCATATCACTTGCACTTGCATACCAGTCTTCCGAAGGCTCAACTCCCTGTTTCACTTCCATATCTTTTGTATATTTTTGACTAGTATCACAATCCTGTTCGTTTTCCTTTTCCGTAATTTTATTCTCATCGCCATTCTTGTTATTATTTGTATTACCATAGATGACAGTTTCGTCAAATGTCTCATTTTTGCTACTTCCATTGCTACTGAACGTTTCAGTTAAAATCGATTTAACGGGACTCACTGGCGTTTTAATGCCATGCATACTGTTGATGAAATTACTGTAAATACTTTCGGTTCCTGTTGATCCATAATTTGATTCAGACAAATTGTTTTCCTTATCACTGTCATGTTTGTTGGTTGTATTTGATTCAGCATAAAAACTGCGTTCGGAACTACTGAAATCACGTGTGTTATTTGGAGAAGTTTTGTTATTTAAATAATCTTTAAAGGAACGTTTGCTTGTGTATTTTCGGCTTCGTCGTGCTCCGAGAAATGAATTAAATGAATCAGCTTCTTCACTTGATGACATGTATTCAACACTCTGAATTGAGGAATTTTCTGTTGCAATTGAAAAATGTTTAGTAATTTGAAATTAAATTTAAATAAAAATTCTTACCGTTATTTAATTCCTCGTCACGACTCTCAGTAGTACCAGTCGTCTGTACTCCAATTGACTTAGAATCGTACAAATAGTAATTTTTACGACATTTGGGACAAAATTGAGCAACATCACTGATTCCCTTTGTTCCATCAGGATCATCTTCCTCCTCTAATTCTCCATATTTCCTTTTCAAATTCCGAATTGTACACAACTGTCTATTTATCACATCATCTTTTTCACACAACTGTTTACGTATAATCATTTGTTCATTTTTCAATTTGGACTCGACAAACAAAAGTGCCCGCAACACTTTTGATAACTGTTGTTCTCGACATTTTCGTTCAAGTTCATAGTCTAATAAACCGATGTTCTGAACACGTTTACGTAAAATACTTTGTTTTGACTTAAGTTTTTTATCAGCAGGAATTTCATCAGGACACTTCATCTCTATTGGATCTGTGGACGATTCAAGAAGATGAGAACCATTCAAAATTATTGATGGTGTCTGAAATGAAAAAAAAAATCAAGGAAAATGTCAATTAAAAATTGATATATCTTTATTACCATGAAATTAAGATTAAATTTAATCTGACTCAATATATTTCATCATCATTTTATTTTTATTGAATTTTATCTGATTCTAATTAATTGGTTCATGAAAATAAAAAATCAATTTCAGTGCAATTGTTTTTTGGCTTACGAAATTAAAACACACCTAATTGTTATCACAAGTTTGCATCTATCAATGTCACATTATTTTATATCATTATCTACTTCTTGATAACAAAATGAAGAAAGATAATGTCAGTTGATAATTTTTATTTGTATTTCATTATCGTGTAGTGATTAATTTTTTTTTTTGGAATTGTTGTCAATGTAGAGTTTCATGTTTTTTTCTATGAATTTACTGATTTATTGTTATATTGAAGAAATATATTTAATTTAATTAAATGGTGATTAATTTTACTACAATTTACTCTTGACAAGGATTTTTGAGCTAAGGGTGATCTTCAGGGCGATTCTTGAACTGAAATTTACTCTACAGGACGATTCTTGAACTGAAATTTACTCTTCAGGTCGATTCCTGAACTAAATTTTATTCTACAGGGCGATAATTTATCTGAAGTTCCCTCTTGAGAATATTTTTTGACGTTATTCGAACTCTCAATGACGATTTAACGATCTAATGAGCTTTAGTCTGTCAATTGAATGAGTAAAATAACAAAAAATTGTTTTTTTTTGGTTCCTGTCAAATTTCTTTTAATTTCATCACTTCACTTAACTTGAGATTTACCTTACTCGTTAAAGACCTACATCAACAATTTCAAATTCATAACATGGCATAACATTCCCACAGCTTATTTATTGTTTGAAGATTAATTACTATAAATAAGACATTCACCGGTATTGAATTTGAATATGTAATCAAATTTACATCAACAAAAAAACTGGAGTATGATAAATCAATCGATTAGAGCTCAGTTGTTTTTTTTTCAAAACATTTTTTCATATACGCACACAATAATCACTAAATCAATCTACATTCCAATCACGATTTAACACCATTTAATAATAAATAGTAATGTTTTTTTTTATATGTAAATTATTTTTTCTTCTCTTTGTACATTATGATACCAATTCACTTCAATCACCTGATAAATGTGTGGTATGAAAGCAAAACTAAAAAAAAATTACTGTTGAAAGGTATTTGAGACATTTATGGGAATAATGAAAAAAAAATATGTGTGTAAATTATATCAAAGCCATAAGTTGCTTTGAACTGAATGAAAATAAAAAATGTGTGTTAAATGGGTGTGATATGAAATGATTTTGTGTTAATTTATAAGTATCAACTTCAATTTAAGCACTTTTGTGATCGATTCACAACCCTTTTTCTAATATTTTTTACACAGATATTTCATTTATACAGAAATGGTCATTTTTTGGGTGCAGCTTTAAAATGTAAAGTAGAATTGTAGACGCCCTCGTAATTTTTTCCTCATTCCATTCTCCATATTACACATTTTTTTTTATTTTAATCTGAATTTATCTATTCAAGTAAGTTACTACTGACCGATATTCATATCAAAAGTTATTACGATATTTACAAATAAAAAAATTATTAATCTGTTATTTATCACACATTAACCGGTGTTTTATTGCCAAAGAGAGAAGAAAAAAAACACTTTACAATAAAAGCTGATTAGACAAAATAATAATAACAACAAATTACATGTGTAAGAAAAAAAAATGTTTACTTTCACATCGTACTCATGCACATACCTTAGTCGTTATTTATGATTTGTATTTAATAATAATAAAAAATAATGTTTCAACGAGAAAATACGCTTAGATAAAAGCTGCAAGGCATCTATCGAATTAAAATGTCATATTATTGAAGTATTTTATGTATGTATCATGAAAAACATGAATGTTGAACATAAAATTTTACGCATAATATAAAAAGTAGTTCATTAGGTTCAATTCACCTCGCCTCTAAACATGTCTCGTAGTATAAAAAGTAAAACGTTTGAAAAGCCATTTATTTGCATAAATAAATTTAGTGATTATTTACGATTACCGTAGTTCATGTGAATGAGATCAATAAACTGATGATTTTAACTTTCATTTTGATTACATTTTGTAGGAGAATTATTTTAACGACTTTTCTTTTCAAAAATCATCCTCATAAGTGATTTTAGTTCATGAATCGTCCTGAAGAGTGAATTTTAGTTCAAGAATCGTCCTGACGAGTGAAATTTAGTTCAAGAATCGTCCTGACGAGTGAATTTTAGTACAAGAATCGTCATGAAGAGTAAATTTTAGTTAAAGACTTGTCCTGAAGAGTAAATTTTAGTTCAAGAATCGTCTTGTTGAGTAAATTTTAGTTCAAGAATCGTCCTGAAGAGTAAATTTAGGTCAAGAATCGCCCTGAAGACTTAATTTTAGTTCAAGAATCGTCCTGTTGAGTAAGTTTTAGTTCAAGAATCGTTCTGTAGAGAAAATTTTAGTTCAAGAATCGCCCTGTACAGTAAATTTTAGTTCAAGAATCGTCCTGAAGAGTAAATTTTAGGTCAAGAATCGCCCTGAACAGTAAATTTTAGTTCAAGAATCGTCCTGAAGAGTAAATTTTAGGTCAAGAATCGCCCTGAAGACTTAATTTTAGTTCAAGAATCGTCCTGTTGAGTAAGTTTTAGTTCAAGAATTGTTCTGTAGGGAAAATTTTAGTTCAAAAATCGCCCTGTAGAATAAATTTTAGTTCAAGAATCGTCCTGAAGAGTAAATTTTAGTTCAAGAATCGTCCTTCAAAGTAAATTTTAGTTCAAGAAGCGTCCTGAAGAGTAAATTTTAATGCAAGAATCGTCCTGTAGAGTTAATTTTAGTTCAAGAATTGTCATGAAGAGTTAATTTTAGTTCAAGAATCGTCTTGTTGAGTAAATTTTAGTTCAAGAATCGCCCTGTACAGTAAATTTTAGTTCAAGAATCGTCCTGAAGAGTAAATTTAGGTCAGAAATCGCCCTGAAGACTTAATTTTAGTTCAAGAATCGTCCTGTTGAGTAAGTTTTAGTTCAAGAATCGTTCTGTAGAGAAAATTTTAGTTCAAAAATCGCCCTGTAGAATAAATTTTAGTTCAAGAATCGTCCTCAAGAGTGAGTTTTAGTTATGTTTTTTAAAAAATTCTCTTAAACATGCATAATTTCACGTCATATCAACCAGCTGTATTTACATTTTTATAAAAAAATTTTTCCTCATACATTTTTTGTCAATATTTACCATCAACAAACAATACAAATAAAACACATTTGTATATTTTTCTTAGAATTTATATCAACGTTGTTATCGTTATCATCATACAATTGACATATCATATCAAATTTATTCAAAACACCATTTTAAAATCATACTCAAACTAATGAAATGTAAAATAAATTTACTATCACAATTGAAATTGCATCAGAATACTAGAAAACAATAAAAAAGTGACCACATGACAATTGATTCAAATGAAAATCACTTCAGTGGTTTATTTTTATTATTATGAAATCGAGTCTACCCATTTTAAATCTAGAAATTAAAATAAAATGAATGCATGCAATATTACATGCATCGATTCTTTGCATTAAACTTTTGCAATTGAGGCTTCTTACTGATGAATTTTATGATGATGTCATCCTTTGGTTCAGCAAACAGAAAGGTCTCTGTTTACATTACAAATTACAGTTATTGTAAATTAATTATTAATCATATTGCTATATTACACAATAATTTGTAAGTATGTTGGCTTTCATTGCATTTTAACATAATTTTATTGTGTATTTTTGTTGAAAAGAAAAATGCAATACCAAAAATTTTAATATTAAATTTAAAAAATAAAGTGAGGGAATGAGAGGGAAAAAAATGATTCATGTTTGTTAAATTTATATGAAAAAAAATCGAAAAATGTATTTTTATTTGTAATACGATTGTAATTTTGTATTAATTTTTTTTTCTCAGATATGGGACAAGATTAAGAGGTATACAAAGTAACATGACAAATGGTAGCAGATTATTATTTAAATTTCTCTGATTCTCTTTGGAATGGAATGGAATGGAATGTTGTCGTGGTAGCAGCGCACGTGGAAACATGATATTTATTATGTAAAAGGGATTAAGTGAAAGTATTTGTTCTATAAAATGAATTTATTTCGATTAAAATTAAAATAATATCATTGATTAAAGGTCTGTGATGAAATTCCGTTCATTTGAATGTTCTTTGTGATGATGACGTTGAAATGAGAAACAGATGTGAGTACATCGACGTTTAACTTAAAAAAAAAATTAAAAGGCAATAATATTTGTACAACCTTGATATGTTATTTTGATGGATTCAGACAACATGTCATCGAATTTGATGATGTTAAAAAAAATATTTTGATGTTGAAAAATTGAGTGAACTTGGATTGAAATATGAAGAATTGTTGTCATTGGATGGTTAAGGAAAGAAGACTTTTTTCAATGATTGATTAAACTTTTCAATGATTGGGGCATTTTTCAATGATTGGTGTCACTTATTTAATAATCGGCGACGTTTTTTCAATTATTGGTGACATTTTTCAATGATTGGCGACCTTTTTTTCAATGATTGGCAACATTTTCAATGACTTTTGATATTTTTTTCAATGATTGGCGACATTTTTTAATGGTTGGGGGCATTTTTCAATGATTGGGAGCATTTTCCAATGATTGGGGGCATTTTCAATGATTTGGGGCGTTTTTAAATGATTGGCGACGTTTTTCAATGATTGTTGAAGCTTTTCAATGATTGGTGACTTTTTTCAATGATTGGTGACACTTTTCAATGATTGGCGACAGTAACACAGTTGTGTTTATTTCATTCCCAATTTCTCAGAAAAAAAATCATGGTCTCATTTTAATCGGCAATCACTTTGCTATTTATCTAATTAATGGTTCAACATCAACCATCAGCACTGAATAAAAAATGACAATTTAATTCCATCAATCCATCATTCAAATACATTTTTTTACTTTATTTCTTTTCATCATCATTTCATTGAGGCACACAGGAAAGAAAACAGTAAAAATATATTAATATCGTTTTAATTACTGCCAATTACCAATCGTTTTTTTTCCCTATTCATCATCATCATCATCTATGATTTAAAATTTTAAAAAATTCACTTGACCTGTATTCCAATAAACATTTTTTTTTTGTTTTACTTTAAAACATTGATCACTAACGACACGACACGACAATGTAGGTGAAAAGTGAAATAATACTGTATCGACTGCTATAATCCTGGTCAAAAAAAAATACAAAAAAAAATTCTGCCAACGGCGTTTTTTACTTTTATTTCAAAAAATTGATTGTTAAAATGTGTGAACAAGTGAAAGACTGTAATTTGATTGATCAGCACATTGATTGCATGAACTTGACACATATTGGTTGTATGTTGTGACTAGTTAATCAGAATTTCACTTATTTTGTTTTAGTATGTGCAAAAAAAAAATATTTTTAATTAAAGTTAAAAGTTTTAAGCAAATTTGAAAGAATCACTTGAATTTGAATACAATTAAAAAATGAAAGAATTGTGACGAGGAAAGTTGATGAAGGTGATTAATGATTTTTTTCTCTCTCTCGGGGAAAGTGAAGTACTTCACGTTTAATTTTTTTTTTAAATTTAACAATAGAAAAGATTTCTTGACTTGTCATTTATCGTGAAATTGATCTCTACAACTCACAATGAGACTAATTAAAAGGCGTAAATCTCGGGAAATGAATTTCAAAATTTCACTTCCACTTCAAAATTGATCATCATAATAGAAGACGAAGAAAACTGTTGCAATTAATTTGAATTTTAATTGTTGCATGTGGTTTCATCAATCATCATTAAAAGCAAAACCATAAAATGAGTGGTTATGCAAAAGGCATTATTTTGCATTATTCAACAAAATACTTCATTTAATTCATTTACTCATATTGTGCTTCAATTAAAATCGTTCCACTTGTTTAGTCTGTTTAATTGTGAAGCTTTTGTGAAAATTGCTCCATTTTTCACAGTAAAATTTGTTTTAACACGTCAAAAACAATTTACTGTGAATAAAATTTGATGATGGTGTGAAGGAATGATGAAATTGAAATTTGGAAACGTGCAAATGGTGTGATGAGGGTTGAATTTAATTGGGTTAGTAGATTGATGATTCACTGAAGGATGACTTTGAATTCAACACAATTCCATACAATCAATATATATTATAATTTAGAGAAAAAAGGAAGCTTACAGAGATTTTAGTTAAGGTAACGAAAGCCGGTGCCTCGACCCTAGTCATGATTTTTCCATCAATTTGATCAGAGGACTCATTTTATTTTGGTCTCTACTTTTAAATCGTTTTAAAATCCCACAAAAATCATTCAATGAGATAATTGAACAACAAAAAATGAAAACTTTCAAGGAAACAACGAAAGAAAATCAAAATCTGTCTAGATCACAGCATACGTATGTCTGTTAATTCAATTAAACATTTCTTACAAAATCCCTTTAAAATTAAATTAAATCAAATCAGAGCAAAAATGCATTTTATTATTCACGAAAATGAACAACAATGAAAAAAATGGAGAAAAAAACAGAAGAAAAAGCTAAAAAAAAAATATAAAGAAAAAAAATTTAATGTCAAGACATTGATATGCTGTTGTCAGTTTCGGATTTCATGTTGTATGTAAGTAAAGGATAGATCTAGATCCAGACAGGTTTTTGGAAATAATTTAAAATAATAATAAAATGTTACCTTGGCATGCACTTCTGATCTTTCACATTTTTGTTTTTTGCATTTATGTGTGTATATAAATTTTGCAGATACACTCTTTTCATGTTATAATTGAGAAAGATAGCAGACAACATCCGGAATATTATTAAATTTCAATTCAAAAAAAAAAAATAAAAATAAAATCAAATGTATGTAATGAAATGAGAGGAGTTTAATTGAATCCAATTTGAAATAAACGTGACCTGGCCAGGCTTTTTCTTTTAATATTATTTTAATGAAATATTTGCAATTTACATGTAAATCTGTTCATAAAATGAATGAAAGAAATGAAAGACATGGAGAAAAGAGAATTAAACACGATCAACCAAAATTGTCCTGTTAATATGAAAAGAGTGTTATGTAAAATGTTTTATTATTGTTTAATTCAAATCCTAATCAAAATGTCAATCATCAAATTAATAGACGTAATTACGGTTTACCATCATCTCATAAAATTACTTCATCGCAATTTGTTTTCTTGCGTTTAATAATAATCAGATTTTTGTAAACAAAATTTTATTTTATTTTATTGTAACCTCAATTAAATCACAATTTTTTAATAATTTCGTGTTTCATCATTCTCAGATTCAAAAGTGACTTGAAATTGAAAGGAAACGTAAAATTAGATGAGACTATTAAGTACATTTTTGTTCCAATGGTGGATGAGAATATGGTGGTCATATATCTTAAATGGCTGGAAACGAAGCACAAATCATTACTTTGTTCAAAAATTTTAATTTAACGTTCAATTTGAGTTAAATTTATACGATAAACGATCTTGTCTTTATCAGGGGACTGCACTGTAGGCAAATTAATAGACAAATGGAATAAACTACAACGTAATGTGAATAGACCTAATCAAAACGAAGAAAATTACTTGTGCCAGCAACCCGGCCATGTGAAAAAGGAGTGCCCCAACCGACGGGCTCATAACAGAGCCCACAAGGGATGCCAATTGTAAGGGTTGGTCCTTACATGTATTATATTCTTGCGTGATGGGAGCTGTCACTTTGCTCGATCTCTTTTTTCGAAGGACGTACAACTAACAAGTCGCAAAAAGCGACCAGTAAATTTAAATTGAAAATTAAATAAAGATTTGAGAGTCAAGAACCTGCGTTTTTATTCCAAACCCTCACAACCGATGGACTATATTTTTAATATTGCTGCTGTTCCAGATATAGAGTATTTTAAATCACAAAAAATTGACTTAAGAAACATTTCAAGAAGTAAATTTTATATATTAAAATATTTCAATTGAAGACGATATATTTCTAATTTTTTCCATTTTTTAGTAAGATTACCTTTAGTTACCTTAAAAGCCAGCACTTTATTTGGGTCTAAGTCAGAAAATGTTCAAATTAATTGTTTGAGACATTTCAAGACTTGGCATTCACTTGTACGTGTCCATAGAAGGTCTTTAGAGCTGTACAGGAGAAGATACTCGTTAGATCGCTTTGACTTGAAATTAAAATTCATTAAAATTATATATATTCCCTTCATGAAAAGAGAAATTGTAAGTCAAGTTTGACTTGTCAACATCGCTGCGTTGATAACCAGCCATTTCGTGTACAGTGCGATCTCCATTTAACAATCCTGCATATTTCGGTTTAACGATAAAAAAAATCATGTTTTGAATAATTTCTCTAAAAAATTGCTTGGATTGTAAATTCTTAGTAATAACCGAATTCCGTATTTCAATCCAGTCCCAAAAGAGTCAAATTCTCTCAAAAATATCGTTTAATAGCATGAATAATGCAAAAATTAAAGTAAAATTAAAAAACACAAATTTGCTTCTTCAAATGTAACAAAATATGAGGCAATTAAGTATAAAATTTTTAATGCTGAAAACATTTATCTGTTACTTGTATCAATTTTTACACTCTGTTTCATTAAAACATTGAAATGAAAGTCAAATACAAATAAAAAATAATAATATTGGATTTTATAATTTTTGTTTGTGTTACACATTTTCAGCATTAAATTGCCGGTCTCGAAATGTATCAAAATTTAGAGCAGTTAATTTTTTATTATTATTTTTATTGAGACTTTATGGTTAAATTTGAATTATAAAAAAATCACTTAACACCCTCTCGTTTAAATTCACATGTAACGTGTGATGACAATCAGTACTCAATTTTATTTTCAAATAAGGTTACACTTTCTTAATTTTCTCAACTATAAAATTTAATCTGATCTTAATCTGTACTTTTCTTTTAGCATTGTTATTATTAAATATTTTTTTTTTGTGTTACATTGTCTTCAAAATCACATTATTACGTCGTAATCCAGTGATTTGTTAAATTTATTTTAATTTTTTTGTTTTACATGTTAAATAATGTTGGGAATTTAACAAAAAAAACTCAACTTTCAAGAATATATCACCGTAATTGGATGCCTTACAGATATTTTTGTGCAATGTTTTAAGCAAATCATTTGAATTAGCATTTAATTTGAGAATTAATCGTGAAAGTTACTGAAACTTGTTATTAAACTTGAATTTTTAACTTAACAAAAATAAAATCACATTAAATTGAGTTTTATTTCCATTTTTTGTTTTTTTGGATTCTCTCAGGGTTTGTTTCATTGTTTTATTTTTATTTGATGTTATTGATATTTAATATGATTTTTGTTTTAATGTTTGATTTTTCTCAGATTGTTAAATAATATTTTTTGTTCTTATTTTTTTTTTGTATAACGGACATATATCGGATATCACAATTTTTATATACACCGGTTATTGTGAAGTCATGTGTTAAAAAATGTCATTAATTTCGGTTCTTTTAATTTTTGAGCTTATTTACGGAATATTTTTCATATTAAATTTTTGTCGGTTTATTTTTTTTTGTTATTTTTGTAATTTAATATTAAATTCATCAGGAATTCAAATGATTTGTAAGTGTCTTATCCAAGACATGCACCATCATATGGTTGGGTGTCTTTACTATGATGCGAAGAAATTCTACGTCCTAGATCCTGGGGTCAACTTTTAGAATTTTTTCTGTCTGCTCTGATTATCGAACTCATGTTTCAGTAAAGTAAACTGATAGCTTAAAGACTGGACCATAAAATTAGAACCAACTAAGGAAGTGCTAAATACCAAAATCTGGAATCAAATTAACTTTCAAATGCTCAGCTCGCCTAAAAAATCAAAACCAAGTAATAAAAACAATGCTTTGATGAAAACAAAAACAGAGTCCAAAGTAAAGTCAATGACTTTAATTACACACCACTATCAATACATAAGTGCTCCCACATTACTCTCAAACGCATACATCTTATTTACATTAGCATATCAATACCTTCACAAATGTTAGTGTGCGTGTATCTGCTTCTCCATTTCACTAAATTCGCATACATTAATTATATTATGATTATTTATAAATTTATTTGTTGGTATCTTTCGATCTCTTTACCCATAAATTTCGTTTCTTTTTGCAACATTGTAACACAGAAAACATTATTCAAGAACATTTTTTGTGCCATGCTGTGCTCAATGTTTTTCTTCATATTTCTCAATAAATAAAGAGGTAAAAGTGTGATATGATATATTTTTTAAACAACTTTTACTTCTTTTAAAAGAAAATACTTTAATGATATTTTATTAATAAAAATCTATAAATAAATAATCATAAATAAATAAATAAAATAAAAATTCATAATAAAATGACAAGATAAATGATATTTTTCAGTATCAATTTGGTTTCAATTCAATTGATTAAAAGTGTAAAGTCAAGGTAAATAAAAATAAAAAAAATAAATTAAAAATCATAAATTTTATGATATCGCAAGAAATGGAAAAAAATATTAATAATAAAAGGTGACAGTTCCCTTTCATATTTTCATCATAAATATTTTTAAGGGACAAATGGCATGGCGACAGTTAACACGTGCTGGGTCAACTTTCATTTTAATGGACATTTTATGAAATATTTTTCATTTTTATGTAATTTTCGACCAAAAATGTCTTAATTAGGAACTCATTTAGGTAAAAACTCAAATTTAAGTGAAAGAAAAATTTCAAAAAAGTATTAAAATTAACTCAATATGGACCAAAAATTCTGATCTGTGCATTTTCGGACAATGTTCAAGTCGAGTCATCACAGAGCCATAAGAACTGCATTGAATAATTTGTTACCCTTCCTCTTGATTGAACCAAATTTCAAGTTTAACATGTAACTTGGCATACTAAAGGAAAAAAAAGTATAAATATGGATCATTAACATTCAAAAACAAAAACAACCTTCTCACATGCAACGAGCGAAAAAAAATCAAGAAAAAAATATTATTAATAAAAAGTTAATCAAAAAATTCCTCAGTAATTATTTATTATTATTATTATTATTATTGTTTGCAGAAAAAAGTGAATCGGTTACACTCTTTTTTTTGTTGTAATTGTAATGTAATCGTTAAACATGAACATAAATAAAAAAAATTCAAGGTATATAAAATAATGTAAAAGTATGTGATAACATTTCTTGATAAAAAAGGAGGAAAAATAGAATAGAATAAGAAAAAAAAATGAATGATAGGCGTATACACTGATGTTTTTTTTCCTTCATTGTATTTGAATGATCAAGGAATGTTGCTTTGCTATCAATATTCTAACATTAACATGATTATTAACGCTAATAACTTTGTTTCTATTTTTAAAATAAATAACTTTGTGCAAGTGCAATGATCGATACAATTCTCATTTGTTTCCACATAAATAATTTTTATCAGGAATTCCATAGATACATCGTGAAATCAAGGAAATTTGTCTCAATTCACTTGTCATACTACACTCCATAAAATATAAGTTGGTGCTTCATTGCAGAGATTTATGGCGCACTTAAACTACATTTTATTGTCTATAAAAGTACTTTTATGTGAAGAGAGAAATTGAGTTTGCATGATGATAAAATATTCTTTGAAACAATTTCTTCAATTCATATGAAATTATGCTTTAAAGTGTTATAGATAATAATAAAATAATATGAAAAAGTTGTAAAATACACTTTTCATAATAATATTAGTGCAGTATATCATGATAATAATACATAATACATTAATTGAAGTGAAGATGTTTAGAAAAAAAATGAGCTCATCTTCATTTTTAACACACTTGTACAAAACCACGAAAATTTCCAGAATGGTCGAATTTTCTTCAATAGCCAAGTTTTCCAAAAGGATCGAATTTTCCTCAATGATCAACTTTTCCAAAAGGGTCGAATTTTCCTCAATGATCAAGTTTTCCAAAAGGATCGAATTTTCATCAATGATCAACTTTTCCAAAAGGGTCGAATTTTCCTCAATGATCAACTTTTCCAAAAGGGTCGAATTTTCCTCAATGATCAAGTTTTCCAAAAGAGTCGAATTTTCCTCAATGATCAACTTTTCCAAGAGTGTCGAATTTTCTTCAATGATCAAGTTTTCCAAAAGGGTCGAATTTTCCTCAATGATCAACTTTTCCAAAAGGGTCGAATTTTCCTCAATGATCAAGTTTTCCAAAAGGATCGAATTTTCATCAATGATCAACTTTTCCAAAAGGGTCGAATTTTCTTCAATGACCAAGTTTTCCAAAAGGGTCGAATTTTCCTAAATTGTCGAATTTTTTGAAGTGGTTGAATGTTAGAGGGCTTTATTGCGCAACTTGATTTGAGCGAATTTAATCTTCAATAAAAACTATCAGAAGAACTTGTTCCAAATTAATTAATAAACTAATTAAATTTATCTATGATCATAAAAATCTAGCTTGAAATGCAAATCAATTTTATCTTTCAAATTCAATCACTTCGACTCAACAGTTCTTACAAGATTAATGATCTTATTTCTGAATTTTAATTACAAGTCGCATTAAAACAAACCACACATCACCAAATAATAAGTCACAAATTAACACTAATCTAATAAATTTTAAACATAACAACAAAAATTATGGTAATTTAATCCCTATTTAAGACAAGATTAACGTTAATTGACATACAAAGTACCACAGAAATAAAAACTTAGGTGGGCCACAACTAACAAATAATTATAATTTAACATTTCTTATGCATGTTGTTTAGCAAGTCATTGACATATTAACGATAAATTTAAAAAAAAAAATACAGAAATATGATTAAAAAAAGTTAGTTTGGCGTATGAGGCACGTTCGGGTAATAAATTAATTGATAAAAATAAAAAATTGTTTGAAAAAAAATATTAGAAAAACAAAGTGAATGGGACATTTCAGTAGTTTATTAGCTGATTGTGAGTCATTTGTAACTGTAACTTGTAATCTACAACAGAAAAAATTATCACAAAACTTAAATCAAATACAATGGAGTGATAAATTTAAAATGGTAACAAAATTAATGCAAAAGTTACCTGATATCAAAAGTTGCACATTAAATTTATGGTTGATTGTTTCACTGTGTAACCAAATAAGGTGATTATTATTATGAATAATGTTGGTCTAATTTAGAGTTTGATTGTAATTTAAAATGAAAAAAAAATGTGGAATTCTAGTTGAATTGAAATGAGAGTAATCAATTAAAAGTTCTGTTTCTAGTAAAAAAAATTGGAGTTATTTAAAAAAAAATACAAGCAAAGCGATATCCGGCTCCTAATTCATGAGAAACATCACGCAAAATTAATTTATTTCATTTTTTTTTTAAATCAAATGCGTAGGTTACATTAATTTCAATTCAAGAAGCAGAAATATTTCTAAAATATAATTTAAGAAACAAAAAATAATAATTACACTCCTTTAATCGCACCTCTTAATTTTTTTATTATTATTTTGGTTAGGCTGGTGTGTTTCGTGAATCGTGAGTTAATTGTTTGTTTAATACGGAATTGGTTTAGGGAACTGATCAATATTTCAACCTGAAATTAACAACGATCTTATTTTACAAGAATTTTACCAGTAAGTATGTTCTCAAAAAGCCTCGTCCCAGTAGTAAGACAATTTGAGAGCTAGTATCTACATGCTGAAAAACATTTGTGTTTTAAACACGCTCACAGGTGTTGGAGGTTACAGACCTATTGAGTTGAGCATAAGCATATTTAACCCTCACAAACACTTTCACACTTCATAACTCACTTTCGATACTCCTTACACATACATCTAATTAATATACTTTCTACGTTACTTCTTTTCTTATTAAATAAGCCACAGTTTTGTTTAAACTCGTTTAAATTAGCTTAATGACATAAACATGGTTGTTTCGAATCTTTAAATTCTCTACTATCAGAAGCAAAAGATTTACCAAGCACCAGCCAGTGGGAAATATATGAAATCGTTCTCGAAGACCGTTGAGAAAAAGTGGAGCAAATCACAATGCTCACATGGTCCAGCCATTGTTAGGTCGTGTATTAAATAAGAATTTGACAGCCGCTTGTGTTCCGTTCTGCACTTTCCCAACACTTGCCTGTCCGTTCCATTATCAGATCTCTTCAAACTAAATATGGTAAGGGTCAACTTATACTTAGCTCTGCTCTAAGTGGACCTTGATTGATCTTAGCTTTGAACATCAGATCAGAATTTAAAGGGCGGTTTCACTACTCAGGCAATCAGTGGAGCCGATTGTGCATCCCTGTTATCATCATGTGAAGCAATTTTCTTCACTTTTATCTAGTCTTTAACTCAAATTGATTAGTCGAAAAGAGGGATTAAATGAAATTGAAGCGTTAATAAGCTCGTTTAAAACCTCATTATGGTAAATAATGATTTTAATATCGCATTCTTTGTTTCAGATGTCAGTCACTAATTACTTTGAACCATTATCCAAAATTAACGAACACATTCTAATTTAATTTTTTTTAATTTCATAATTCACACCTAATTTGTCATTCATCTTGATCGAGTAGTCATTTAAATCATATATGTTAAAAATGAAAAAAAAAATAATAATAATAACAATAAATGAGCGTCGTTTATCTCCTAATTGACATCCATATTGCTTAATTTTGGTCTTTTGCTATTCAAGTTATAATTGTTATTATTATTATTTCATATTAAATAAATAAATAAGCTATGATCAAGGTTAAGATTTATGTTTGTAGTTTGAAGAGTTTTCCTTCTTTTATATTTATATTCATCAATTCACTGTTTAAAAGCACACTCAATTTAATTGTCCTAAAACTTATTTTTTTTTTTAAGAAAGAATTTTAAATCAGATAAAAAACATATATAAATAATTCAAATGAAATCAAATGGGAAATAATTTTGAACAGGCAAGTGACGAATTTTGTGAACCTTGAAAGTACACTACTGGATACCAAAATTTAATTTTTGTGTTCGAATCAATATTTTTTATGATATTATTTGGTTTTTAATTTTGTGCTTATGTAGCAATTAATGCTGAACAAGGTATATTTATGTACCGGAAATTAAGTTAAATTGTAACTGATTATTAAATTTGTAAATTGCTATTTTACTGTGTTACTAAGGGACTTGAAAATGAAGAGAAAGATTTGAAGTAGAGGGCGCTGTAAAATTTTTAATTGAAAGTTATCAGCGCTACTACATATTTGCGGTGAAAATGAGAACTAAAAATGTATTTTTTTTTTAATTTCATTGAAATTGAAGTTTAATCGATAAATCTCTTTCGTCGATCTCATTTTAATTGCATTTAATATAAGTTTTAAAACGTAAAAAGGCTTATCACTGCAATAAAATCACATAAAAAGCCTTGCTTTGACGGTAGTATCAAATATAACTATCAATGTATGTCGGCTAGATTACTCTTTTTTTTTACAAATAATGTAACCGATAAACATTCATTTACTAAAATCGCAAAAATTTTATCTAGCAACTATGAATCAGCAAAAACTACAAAGAAGTTGAAAAAAAAGGAATTCAAGCAAAAAAAACGATACCAATATGTTACATGCGATTGTATTTTTTTTGATTTGTCATCACATTGAAACTGTGAATTTGGAATATGAAAGAAGAAAAATGTCATTATTGGCACGACATGAAATAATTATCATGAGAAAATGGTCATGTTCACAGAAGTTAAAAGTAAAAACAATAAATTCTCATTCTGTGTAAAGATAATTGGATTTTTCGTTCTAATCTTAACTTTATATTAAATGTGAAATGTGATTCCATAAATGGTAAAAGTATTCAATGAACCCTTTCTAAAAAGTGAGTTAATTCTAAATTTGCAATCATCACGATTCGAATTAAAAGCGTAAATTAAATTACAAATGAAATCAAATTAAATTCAATATCATTTCAAACAGAGAATAAAAAATTAAATACCTTATGGGTATTGCCTTGAAATTGAAATACATCGACGTAGCTTGAAAATCAAAATAATAATTATTATGATTATTTCTTTTTTTTTTCTCTCTATAAATAGCAAAACAACACACATATCGTCTATTTATATGAAATGAAATGAAAAAAAAGGTAAATAAAATTCAACAAGTTTCGAGTGGTGTTGCGAGACTGCTTCAAGCAATTTTGTTGCATTATCATTGCATTTGAAAAGCAAATCCCAATAACAACATTTGTATCATGCATGCAACGGTTTTTTTTTATATTGGAATAGAAAATTACTGTCGTGTTTGTCATTTTTATGGTCATTGACAATATAATCTTGCCGGTATTTGCCTACTATTTTTGGGGTCATTGTACAAAAAAATTGTAGTATTTTTGCGATAAATATACAAAGAAGCTTATTTAGGTGGCATAGTTTCGGTATTTGAAAAGGAATTAAAATGTAATAAAGCTGGTTATTGTGATGGGATTAAGGTAGATTTTCAATTAAAAACTCACTGTGAGCTAAAAATACATTGTAAGCGATTTTTTGTGCAAAATTCGACCCAACTTATAAAACTCCATACAAATATACGTAGCGCCACACTCCTATGACGGTCTTTTTTTGAAGAACTACTATCAGTTTCATGTATGTAAATATTTAGTTCCAAATTTTGCCATTAAGCTCTGGTGTCGCATAAAAATAATTCGCGTTGGACTAGTTTTCTTGTAATAAGCTCAAACCCTTGGATCAAAATAATGTAAAAAATTAAATGTGATTACTTTTGATTCTAATTTGACCCATAAATTCAAAATTCAAATAAAATTCACACAAATCTTTATCATGAAATTTTTTTTTCATCAAAAATCATCACAAAACTTAATTGAACATAAACGTAACCTACTTACAACCGTTATTACTACTATTATTATTGCTATTTGTTTGTTAAGTTTATCACTTTTCATTGTTAATGTCATAGCTTGACATCTAAACACAAAAAGTGTAGGTCTAAAACCTAAATAACAAAAAAAAAAAAATAAGTAATAACAACAGTAGTTGTAATTCGACCCATGCACACTGTAATTTGAACGAAAATATAATTCAAAAAACACAATTTAATGATAATAACAATTTATTTTTTTAAACAATTATACAGTAAAAACGTGAGAATTTCATGAATATTGCATATTATTACTTTTGTGTAAATGTTTTGTTAAGGCTTTTACTATCATCATGATTCACATTTTTGTATATAGTAGTAATCTTTGCTATGAATTTATTATTCTATTTTGGTTTCTATGTCAAATGAAGAAAAAAAAGAGAATTAATGCTTGAACTTACAATGTTGATTCGCTTAACAATGGAAAATTATTCTTGTAATTTCATGATTTACATGACGATTAAAGATTAATGAGAGACTGTTGGAACATAATGTGTGTAAAAGAGCTCATAAAATATTTGTACTCACTCATACAGTACTCGCTGGATTATGAGGCTGTAGGAATTGACTCTGGGCACAAATGTGTCACTTATACTCTATGAGTCGATGCTTTTTTGAAATTCCTAAGTGCATGGAATTGAGGTTTCAATCTTAGATGTGAAGATGTATAAGGCATTTGACTCAGTACTCCACATTAAGATTTGTACCAAATTAAAGTCAAAATCCAATTAAAGACTGCTTGATTGAGGTAAGTAAGTAAATAATTTGTTTGAAACATTTCAGTATGAAGTCTTAAAAGTTAATAAGACCGTGACACTTTTGACACAAAAAGCCATATGAAGAAAATAATAATAAGTGTAACCTCATCAGCCATTCTTCATACAATTTGAATTGGAAACAGTCTTTTAACCTGTCTGTCATCTAAACTATTTAACAAAAATAACAATAATTTTGTAACTAATCGTGATATTCCATATCCATCTCATAAACAAAAAAAAAATCGTAAGCAATGTAATGCATTGAATACAAAATGTAAAATAAATAATTTAAACACCACGAGTATGACATGACACAAGGCCAAGGGTTACAATAGATTCAGACTTCACACATTTCAATAAACAGAATTCCTTTCTTGAAAAACTACCGTTTATAAAAGATGACCCATTTTAAAAGTATTACTATAATAAAAATTATGGCAACGAACAATTCATTTGATCATAATTTATTCAGAGAGTAACCAAAATGGAATTTACTGTATTGTTACAATATTGAAATCGATTCTTTTTTTCGTTATTTATGGTTTTGTGGAAAATAAATCCGATTATAAATAAAAGTATGAAATAAAAAATTAAATGAAATTGCAAAATTTTTCATTTATGCATATGTGAAACCACAAACAGCTCACTTGTTGTGGTTTGAGTATCACTGATTACATCATAAACAATAAATTCTCTTTATTTATTACACTTCTTTTAATTTTTATGTTAAGCTTCAATCAATGTATGCCGATATAATTTGTTATCATTAACACCTTTTCATTTCAATTCAATGTATGCAAAAAATTGTTGTAATGGAACAATTGTTTCAAAAACAATTTCAATCAAAAAAAATTGGTGTATCAATCATTGAATATAAATATGGAAATGACTTAAATTAATATAAAAAAAAAACTCCAATAAAAATGTCAATATTAGCTCATACTTTAAATATCGCATCATTGATGTATTAAAGTTGAATTGACATCAAGCAATAAATAAAAAAAAAATAACGGCATAATGATAAATGATGTGCAAATAAAGGAAAAAAATATTATAAATTCTTATCGTTCCTTTTTTTATAAATAAAAATTTTGTTTCACATAACTGAGCCATCAATTTAATGAATAGTCATATAAAATGTGATCAAAATATGAATCTTTTAATAATAACAAAATATTGTGAAAGTATTGAAAAAAAGTGAGTGAGAAACACACTGACTGATATTTTATGGAATCAATATGTTAATAGTCTGAGTAGGTGAGTGACATGGACATGTAAAATGTGTTTTAAGATGTAATTTGTATTGGTTTTTAATGTTTCAATTCATTTCCAGGGAGCTATATCTTTAGAATAATCATCGGATTGAATAACCGCTGGATAGTGAGTTCAATTCCGTACAAAATTGTTTGGTTATGACCCAGGGCCAAGGATGGACTTCAGCCACAAGTAACAAATAAGTGAGTATAGAAGTGTGCTCAGCTGTAAAAAATCTTCATGCGTAATCATGAAATTGAGAAGCCTGTGATTTAAGAAGAAAAGTATTCTCATGAATAGTCTGCAATCATAAGATCTTGGACCCAGGAAAGCTGTCTGTCTAAATTTCATATGCGTTCTAACTCTAACATATCCATTCTTAAAATATCTCGTAAATTCTGGGCACTATTCTTGAATGCAAATTATATGTGTGTTAAAATTTTTCGCCGGCTAAAACTTTAGTCCCCTTCTGACAATCTAACAATCTTTGCATGACAAAATATTTTATGCTTTTATAACGTTTAAACGTTTCTCTTCAATAAAAATTAGAATCTAGAATGTGTCTTAAAAAGTTGTTATGAAATTTTCGTAGAATGTATAGATTTTCTATACTTTGGTGTGTTCATACGTGCTGGTACTGACCCTTTCACTGTAACAGTTAAATTCAAAATGCGCCAAATACAAGATACTTTTCAGACCAATTCAGACGATCTCTGACCATAAACCATGAAAATAGATATCAGATTTTCCAAAGGAAGATTTCTGTGCTATATTTGGTGCAAAGGAAGAGAACCGAGCCTTCTGATAAAAATTCAGAGTTGATATGAGTCAGTTATGATCTAAAACGTCGTCATACTGTTGGTCATTCTAAAATGAAGCAGGTCAAACTGTTCTCAGACCTCTGTAAATGTTGAGCTAATGATCAATAGTGTAGTACAAATAAGCTTCTTTATCAATCAGGCATCTATCATTGAATGACAAAATTTGCATATTGAACTGAGATCAAAGTATACCCAGAATTGACCTTTCCATTTCGTATCCGACCGACTTTTACATACATTAACACAAAATAAAAAATAAAAAAAACATATCAATAAATCATCATAAAAGAGAGATCAAACAAATTGTAATCTAAACGATAATATATCAAGTAATTTTTTCCACTTCATTACAACAAAGCTTTTTATGATTAAATTGGTCAAAAAACGAAAAAAAAATCAATATTCATTTACAAGTAAAGACTCTTAAAATGTCGATGATTCACTTCAATATTAAATGAGGTTATTTATGACTTCATCATCATATTTCTATTCTTAGCTCAATTTTGTTTATTTGTAATAACAACTTAAGTTAATTTATTTATTTGGTTCTCTCATTCACATTTAAGAGACTAATGCTTGAAAAAATTTTTCACACACAAAAAAAACAATAATAATAACAACAAATATAAAAAAAACGTAATAAATGTGAATTTGTATGTAAAATTATGACATAAGCAAAACAATATAAAATTTTAATAGTTCACTTGCGGTAACTTTTCTTGATTAAACTTAAGCTGGCGACATAAAATTTGCATAATAAAATACAATTTTTATTGCAAGACGTATAAAATTCATAATAATAGTGGTTTTTTTATTGTTATCTGTTGAATTTTAAAGGCGGAAGTTACTATCAGCAGTAAAATAAGTCATTTTCAGCGGGTTTGTTACAATTACTTCAAATAACAAGGAAATTTTCCTTCAAACTCACGATCATTTGACAATTGTAATTATTTAACTATAAAATTAACAGTCTGGTTATTTGATTTTATGATATTTTGAGTCAGATTAAATTTTTTTTTCACTTACCGTTTCTTTTGATTTTGTTTCTGTAATTCCTGCACTTTTACTGCTAACTCCATTGAATTTCTGATCCAATATCACTATTGGTGGTGAAATAACAGGTATTGTCGATTCTGACGTATAAAAAACACTTTGTCGTCTATCCGCAATATTGGTGTATGATCCGTTTGATACACCATTTGCAGATGAGGTAATTGAAATGCTATTACTTGAATTTGACCACTTCATGATAATAAAATTTATCTATGATGTGTCTTTTTTTGTTTAATTAAAAGTTGTCTCATAAAAAATTAGCATTAAAACTTTGCAACTAATAATTAAATTTTTATTAGGCTGTTTTTTCGCATCGAATTGCAATTAAATTTTTGCATTTATGTAGTTTTATGTTCAACGTATTTCTTTGCTTGTGTTCCCAATTGAAATCTGTAAGTAGAAAAAAAATGGAAAATTATTACGAGCAACTTCAAGGTTCAATTCCAAAAAATTTGAGCTCTATTTTTAAATCTAAGCACAACAATTAAATGTAAATAAATGTCGAAATAACGTGATCCAACACAATTCAACCACAAACAACATTGTCTCATTTAAAGAAAAGCAATTTCAATCAAATTTATGTTCAAAGTACTTTGCAGTGGTCACAGAACGTGTTTTCCATTGTTGAGTAGAAAATCCAACACGTAACATGTAAAAAAAAAATTAAATACATTCACGTGTGTTACATTTTATGGATTTTTTGGATTAGTAATACGATTATGGGTAAAACAAAGTTTTTCTTGTATGTGCATGACACACATACATAAAATTTCAATGTTTTTTTCTTCCATGAAATGTTCTGCAAAATAATTTTTGTAGTACATTTTTTATGCATCAATGATTGTTATGTTTCTCTGTTTTTTTTGACCAGCGTGTTGCAATTCAATTAGTATCAAATTATTTTCATTATTAAGTTACAGTGTATTAAATTAATATTGATTCAATAAGTTACTCAAGTCAACAAGTATCTTGGCTTAGCAAGTTTGTTATGAAAACTATGCAAAGTACTTTTTTTTTTGTAGAGCAATAAGGTAAATTTACATCACACAATGCAGGTTTATATTTGAGACACGTTTTGCATTCCATTCTGTTTCATTAGAAATTTTTTTTCTGTTATTAAATTTGTGTGTGTGTTAAATTGAAATTAAAATTTGATAGTTTTTGTTTCTTTTATTAGATTCTCAACGACAGTAAAATTGGACCAGGAAAGGTTAAAATTAATTATAATCTATATCGGTTCAAAAAGTGACGTTTGTACTTGAGTCCCTCCTCAGTGACAGGCGGTCTATAATGAGGACAGCTATAGAATGTGTAAGAATATTTATTTTTTTTAACAATAATAACTAATTCTTTTAGTGATATCTAGGCTAACTCAGTGGATCCACTGTAAGTCAAGATTTGATTGCCTCTATCATTGCTTCAAAGCAGTGAGCATTTTAAAACAGATTCATTGGAAGAATCGTGAACAATTAATTGATTGAGTCAAATATTCTTTAACCGCTCTCAGAAATTCTGAAGTGTTGCTCTTCAGTCTCACAGAAAGTGGCAGCTTGTTGAAGTAAGAAGGACCCACAAAAGCCATGTGTCGTCTTCCCATAATTGTCAAGTAATTTTTTAAGAATCAGCTTATGGTCATCTCTTAGTCTTTAAATACCAGAATTAAAAATAAGTTGATTATGACACATAATTTCAGCATTCAAACTCTTTTGCACCTATTTCAACACCTCAAATTCATTTAGTTAAGTTACCAGGAAAGTCCATAGGATAGAAATTCGCATGACATTTCATTTGACGTTTAATTTCTATAGAAACACATACCGAAATTTAAAATTATCTGTGAGAAAATTTCGAATGTCAATATGAATTCTGTACTATGGACTTAGATCCTTAAAGAGAAGAGAAAAAATTGACAACTATCTACTGTTGATTTTAATCATTTGTTTATCATATTAAATAGTTTATCAAAAGAATTATTTTTCTTTTATCCTATCTTGATATGATCAAAATAAAATCACAAACATCCAGTTTTTTCATACTCTCAAATCGATACCATTGAAAAAGAGCATGAAAGTCATTTAGTATAAATTTTTATGGATAGAATTCAGCATTTAAAGTTTTCTCATTACATGATTTTGTTGTTCTGAGTCTATCTGTTAGTGTATGTATAAGTGTACGAGTGTGTGGCAAAGAAAAATATAATCGATTAACCGATTAAAAGTTTAATTAGGTATTAAATGAATCATTATGATGCTGTTAAATGGTTATTAGAAGTAAAGAAAGATAATTATCATAAAATGGTTATAAATTTAAAAAAGAGAAAAAATTTATTCGGTTTTTTGAACTTTAAATTTTTTTTTTTTGAAAATAGATTTTTATGAATTTTGCACCACAATCGACTTATTTGTCTCACTTAATGTTAAATTTCATGGATTCTAATTATTTTTTTTTAAATTGACAATTTTCTTTAAATTTCCAGTATAATTCAATATCTTGATCAATTACAAATGAAATCAAATCAATCAAATTCTTCAAATTCCCTTACACATAGCGCACACAAGAATTCATATGGTCAGAATAACTTGAAACATTCTTTTTTGTTTCATTATAATTTAATTTTTTACCCAGTTTGACGTGCTTTACAATTTTCAAGTCAGCAAAAACACACACACACACACATTTAACAGATCGGTATTTCAAGGTTCTCTCTTTAACATACTGATACTTTTAATGATTTTAAATATACTTTGCTTACAATAAAAAAATACAAATAATAATAATAATACACATAATAAAATTAAATAAACAGCTGACTTTTATTGAATAGTTTACCTAGAGAAAAAATAACAGCAACAGTACAAAAAAAAATGCATAAAAAATAAAAATAATAACCAACAATGTAAAAGTTAACGATCTTGTAGTACTTTAAATTAAAAAAAATAAGCAAAATTGCTCGTGTCAGCAATTGTCTGTTTTTGTACATGAACTTTAAATTATTATTATTATTATACAAAGTAAAGTATAAAATATTCCTTTGTATTTAACCACATAATATGTATGTATAAGAATAGTTCAACAAAGAAAATATCATGAGATATACAGTGCGGTTACTTTAAGTTTATCCGTACTTTTCTTTAATATCTTTAACGACTTTCTAATATTCTTTAATATTTTATAATATTTTCTACGATTCCTTACGATTTACTAATATTTTCTAATATTCTTTAATATTTTTTGTTATTTTATACACTTTTCTAATATTCTTTACGATTTATTACGATTCTTTAATATCCAAAAAATTCATAATGAAAAATGTATTTGCGATTTCTTACGATTTTCTAATATTCTTTAATATCTTTAACGATATTGTACGATTTTCTACGGTTCTTTCATATTTTCTAATAACTTTAACGATATTATACGATTTTCTACGGTTTTATAATATTTTATACTATTCTTTAAGATTCCTTAATATTTTTTAATATTTTAAAAATTAGAATTTTGTAACAAAATTCAATAATGATAATCAAATGAGTTTTCTACAAATTTGTATGATATTCAACTCGTCCACTCATTTCATTTTTCCAATTTGTGAATTTATTTTACGAGATAGGCACTCGATGTTTTCTTCAAAGTTATAGCTTATTATGTTTCTGATATTTTGGCATTTTCACATTTTTTTTCAGAGGACTTTTGGGACAATACGAGGGTCTAGAACTCTCAAAAATAGTAAAAAAATGATTTTTTGATGATAAAAAGCGGAACTCCACTCCGATTTAATTCAAACTTTAGGAAAACTTAAGAATATAAAAAAAATGAGATTCCCGAACGGACTCATGACTGAGCCTTTAGGGTAGTCCAATAGGGCTTATATTGTGTTTTTCTCATTTTAAATCGATATTAAATTCAAATTAGCGTGACTTTTTCTCAAAATAACTAATCTTTTGTCCGTATCAACATTTGGGATGCATAAGGAGGACTCAGGAGCTACCCATTATGCGCCAATAAGCCTAAATGGGCAATTTCGGACCTTTTTCAATATTATATTCAAATAACATTGGTTTTTTCTCAAAATAACAAATCAACAGTCTGTGTCCAAATTTGGAAGACCCAAAAAGAGCTGCCCAGCAAGAGCCATAGGTCTCAGATTTTTCATTTTTATTCGATATTTTATTCAAATCATTGTTATTTTTTCTCAAAATGACAAATTTATAATTTGTATCAAAATTTGTATAAATTAAGCAACCGCCCAACATGTGCCAATCAGACTAAATGGGCGATTTTGTATTTTTTTCATAAGTAATGTCTTTATTTGCATTTTGGTTAGCAGATTTGTTAAAATGATCTCAAGCTTTATGAAGTGAAACTTTTCTTTCTCTCCTCTCTCTCTTCTCAACCCTTACATTTTGTTTCTCTCTTTAATGTAAACCTTCTCTAGATGCGGAGCTGCGAAGCAGCGGAGCATTCATAATCAAATGGGATTAAAATTGATGGAGTGAAATTTTTATATGACTTTGACTGCCTCTCGTTCTCTAATTGTTTCTGTATACTCTGAGAAATAAAAGCGTACTTTTTAAGCTTTAAAATATATTTTTTACGCTTTAAAGTATAAAAATTACACTTCAGTGTAAAATTACGCTTATGATTCTAATTTAATAACTGGATGTAAATATTGTGTGAAGAATTATGATTCAATCAATATTAGGTCTTTAAGACTCACTTTAACGAGGCAATCATATAACTAAATAAAGCAAGCGTAAAAGGAACCGTTTATGAAGCATAGATTCTTTTTATAAAAAGTTTTGGAAAATATGTACTCCTTTGTACCCCTAAAAGTATTTTAGAATATTCATACTAGTTTTAAAAACATTATTTTTTGAGGTCAATCCGCCATTTTGAAATTTTTTGAAAAACCCTAACTTCCGAGCTAATTAGTTAAAGCTTATTTGAATAAACTTCTCCAGCCAACAAAATAATCAATATTTTAAAATTTTCAACCATTTTTTAACGGTTTTCAGGCTCTGGAAGCTCTCGAGCCTAAACCTTGAGCTCAACCTCAAAACCTATGGTTATAAATAATCCTCATGAGCTCCTCTATCCTACTGAAAGATTTCGACCACGCTCCGATGGACCGTCCCGGACCTATTGAGCTAAATGTGGTTCAGTGTCTGAGTGAAAGTTGTCAAAGTGTCAGATTGATGGCGGACAAACCGTCTGTAACAGTGCATTTTTTCTTACAAAAGGAACTAAATTTTTAGTAATGTAATTACATTGAAATAAAATTACAAAAATAATAAAGAAAAATGTAAAAATATTACCTGGGTGACATGGACTCGTGTGTTACTTTTTTTTAGAGACCCTTTCCAAAAGCCAGATTTAAGTTTTTTCTTTTGCTAAATTATCTTTTTATGACTCCTGACAAAGTCATGAAGTTTCAATAATATTGGAATCAAATTAAAAAAAAAATAGAACAAAATTTATTTCGTTTTTGGATGACAAATCAACCTAACGATCTCCAAGTGTTAAGAAAAAAATACAAAATCGCCCATTTAGTCTGATTGGCACATGTTGGGCGGTTGCTTAATTTATACAAATTTTGATACAAATTATAGATTTGTCATGTTGAGAAAAAATAACAATGATTTGAATAAAATATCAAATAAAAATGAAAAATCTGAGACCTATGGCTCTAACTGGGCAGCTCTTTTTGGGTCTTCCAAATTTGGACACAGACTGTTGATTTGTTATTTTGAGAAAAAACCAATGTTATTTGAAGATAATATTGAAAAACGTCCGAAATTGCCCATTTAGGCTTATTTGCGCATAATGGGTAGCTCCTGAGTCCTCCTTATGCATCCCAAATGTTGATACGGACAAAAGATTAGTCATTTTGAGAAAAAGTCACGCTAATTTGAATATAATATCGATTTAAAATGAGAAAAACACAATATAAGCCCTATTGGACTACCCTGAAGGCTTAGTCATGAGTTCGTTCGGAAATCTCATTTTTTTTATATTCTTAAGTTTTCCTAAAGTTTGAATTAAATCGGAGTGGAGTTCCGCTTTTTATCATCAAAAAATCATTTTTTTACTATTTTTGAGAGTCCTAGACCCTCGTATTGTCCCAAAAGTCCTCTGAAAAAAAAATATGAAAATGCCAAAATATCAGAAACATAATAAGCTATAACTTTGAAGAAAACATCGAGTGCCTATCTCGTAAAATAAATTCACAAATTGGAAAAATGAAATGAGTGGACGAGTTGAATATCATACAAATTTGTAGAAAACTCATTTGATTATCATTATTAAATTTTGTTAAAATATTATAATTTTTAAAATATTAAAAAATATTAAGGAATCTTAAAGAATAGTATAAAATATTATAAAATCGTATAATATCGTTAAAGTTATTAGAAAATATTAAAGAATCGTAGAAAATCGTACAATATCGTTAAAGATATTAAAGAATATTAGAAAATCGTAAGAAATCGCAAATACATTTTTCATTATGAATTTTTTGGATATTAAAGAATCGTAATAAATCGTAAAGAATATTAGAAAAGTGTATAAAATAGCAAAAAATATTAAAGAATATTAGAAAATATTAGTAAATCGTAAGGAATCGTAGAAAATATTATAAAATATTAAAGAATATTAGAAAGTCGTTAAAGATATTAAAGAAAAGTACGGATAAACTTAAAGTAACCGCACTGTAGATCACAGAGATTGAAATGCAAACAAACAAATTAATTTAATCTCAAAAAATGTTTATTTCACGAAAAATCTGACACAATGACTAAGCTGAATTCGGGGTGTGTGTGATTGTCTAGTTGCATATTTAATTGTACAAGGTCAATTTTATCGTATCAAGTCCCTGTTTGTTTTACTGTGATTGTGCTTTATTTTAAGTTGATATTGAATGTCAAAGTTAAAAGTGGAATAAACTTGAAAAAAACACACATATTTAGAAACGAAATTCCATCACATCACATCCAAAAAAAAGATGTTACATGGAGAAATTTATTAAATACACTACTTAACTACGTTTAGATACAGCATCATGCATGGATTTCAATGTTAAAGTTAAAGTGAAAATTAATATACAAATTTTTTCATCTCTCATTCTCTCACAGCAACGATGACTTACTGTTTTTATTTGGATATGGTATGATTAGGCATTTATATGACGATTTAAGTGAGTGTGAGTTAAAAATTGTAATGATTTATAATAATCTGTGTTAATGAACAACAAACTTTAATAATGAAATTTATTTTTAGTGTTGTTATGGGATTTTTCGATGCATACTTAAATGAAATGTAAAAATTCGTTGAAGTAATTATAGTTTTGTTAAATGTCAGCTCATAGAAACGGATGTATGTAAAATGATGATACCCTTTTATTATTTTGAGAAGCAAGAATTTAATAAACGGTCAATTTGCGCATTAGAGCATAACTTCAAATTATTTCTTATGCTATGTTTTATATGTCTTAATGATATTTTTGGGTATGAAATTGAAATGAAATAACTGAAAACCGAACCTCTAACAAATGGTCATTTAATTCTGGATTCAATAAGATCGTCAAACTCAACTTTAAACATCACATTAACGGGTCGATCGCCAAAGCCCTTATCTTAAGTCTATTCAACTATTTTGGTCAGGATCGATCGATAAACGATCTTTTTGGCATCAAGAGCTTTTAAACATCACTTTTCAGACTCATTATAGAATATGGAAATCTAATTTGGTTGCCTGTTTTCAATATTGACGTTGATCGAATTGAGTCAATTCAAAAACAATTTTTACAATTCTGCCTCAAAAACCTTGGCTAAAAAAAAAGAGAGGTTCAATTCATGTCCTAACCTTATCAACATGCTGACATTACGTGATGGTCAAGAAATCGCATATTGCTTTTTTGTTTATGACATTACCAATAAAATTATTAACTCTGAATTTAAGATCATCTAAATTCTAAATGTTGGATCATCCGAATGACTTCCCTGTAAAGCGAGTTTTTAGACAGACTTGCCCTTTATCCATTTACTAATCTAACAGCACCATTAACCATTGCACTGAGTTGTTCATTATACTGTGCAATTTTTCTTTTCAGTAAAAAAAAAATTTGAACAGAGAAATTCACTTTTAACAATACTTTTCATACTGCAGCGAAGAAGCCTTATAACATTCATTTATTTTTATCGATTTTTACACTTTTAAGGTACTTTAACAAGATTACCTCAATAATATGTAAAAGTAAATTCATGTGACAATTTTTCCTTTATCAAATAGTGTTCTGAATTAGAATAAGACTTCAGTGTGATACAATTTTACAACATTAACGAGAATTATTATTATTATAAATTTTAAATAAACGACCCCATTCCAGCACGTAAGTGCTCTTGTTTATAACATATTTTATTTTATATTATTTGTTGAAAGAAAACAGCTTTAAATTCTGTACATGGAATTTTAATATGACAATTTATAGGTAGAAAAGTTTTTATAATCTTTTTTTTTGCATAATTATTCCACTTTTTGTTTAACTAATACGAGCAAATTTAACCGAACAACGGTACAAATTGCTTTAATTTTTTAATTTTTAACATTTTACTCAGAATTTATTTTTATTTGTATTTTTGTGTTTTATTTAAGAAATTTTTAAGAATTTTAATAAATTTGTAGTTTTTTTATTTTAAATTTAAATCACAAATTTTTGATAAATTTCTTTGAAATTTCTTTTCAAAAAATGATAAATGAATATTAAATTAAAAGTAAAACAAAAATATCATAAAAAAATGGCTACAATTCATGAGCAAAACAAAAATTTAAGGAAGTTGTAGTTCATTCACCTGATAACGATGTTTTTTTTGCATATATTTGTTTATATGATATGTAAATACTCAGGTTAAAATAAAATAAAAAAAATAAAATTCAGAGAAATATTTTTCATGTTCATTCTTATAAGAAATGAAATGAAATTTAAAAAAAATTTATGATTTTAAGGGAAAATAACCTCATGTCATAGTAAAATTTAATTACAGATGAAATTTTTCTTGGATTTGAATTGACAAAATTTGTGAATTGAGTGAAAATCAATGAAAATCGTTTTGATGAAGGGGCTTCAAATAAAATGAATAAAATTTGGACAATCAAAATCAAGTTCGAGTAAAATTTCATCCAAAAACCAAAAGAATTTCAATTTCAAACATTTAAAAATACTTTCATCTCACTATCACATCGCCGTTTTATTGCATCGTCTTCTCTTCTCTTCATTTCATTTCATTTCATTTTTTTTTGTTATTTAAATGTTTAGATAGTACACCTTTACATTTCACACATACAGCACATACTAACGCCTATTAACAATATTCAGACATTTTTGAAATAACTCTGAAACCCGCTCAGTCATGGATACAATTTCAAAAGGAAGGTGTTTGTACGAAAGACGACTATAATGCAGTGAATGCCATACAGCGAAAATAACAACAAACAGAAGAAGATGAAAAAAAACTAGTTTTTTTCAAAGGTACAACACAATCATGTTGTTAGTTCTTTTTCCAATTCTTCTTTTTACTCCTTCCTGCATCTTCACACAAACTCAATTCGTGTATCTCCATTTTTCTGCTTTAATAACGTTTTATGTGTTTCGTATTTAAGAGAAGACAATGATTATGCTCTTTTTAAATGTTTTTTTTTGTATATTTTGTATGTGAATACACAACATAATTTTATTTTCATATAGAAATTTAACTTAATTCACCAGGTTCCATCACACATATAAATTGAAATCAGATTTTAAATTGATGCACTTTTTATGACTTCAGATTTCACTTATTCTTGCATCGAAATTTTTTGATAAATTTTTATTTTAATTGATATCAAAATTGATAGTTGAACGACTTTTACCTGTATTTTACACTCAAAAATTTATGTATCAGAACTTGTTTTGTTTTACTCTTTTCTTTTTCTAGAAAGCTCATTTGATTGGGTTCACATTTTGTTTTCTAAACTTTTATTTGAATTTTTCATATTAATATTATTTCATTTCAATAATTTTTGATTTCAATTATTAATTTTAACTTTCAATTGATTGATAATTGATAATATAAAATGAGTGTTTAAAATTAACCGCTCGATACAAAACGCACGGCAAAGTATACACTCGGATGGTCGATCTATGTCCGTACAAAGCAAACGCTGAACTATAAATGAAAAGGTATTTCAATACATTATTTGCAACTAACCAAAAAAAAAATATTTCTTATTCTTGTGTCTTACATTAAAACAAGTTATAGATATACAAATACAATCAAAAAAATTGTATAACGAATGTGTGAATGAATTTCAAAAGTTTCTTTTAATGTACAAATGTATGTAACATGTGTGTGTATTTATATGTTTGTATTTTGGTTTTGGTTTTTTTTCGTGTGTATTTTAATACAGGTATGTGTGGTTTTTTTTTAATTGAATTTTTTAAGCTAAATGAACTGTTGAGAGAACTTTGAGTAAGCGTGATTCAAGCAGGTTGAGTTCATGACGGAAATTTCTTTAGTTTGTGATGGATTTCATTGATATGGAAAAGCTCAAAATATTTGCATTTTTTACAAGAGAAAAGTGAAAATTGAGAGAGAATGAGAGAGAGAGAAAGTACCTTAGAGGAAGAAAGAAAAAAGTGAACAATTTAAGAAAATGATTAAAATAAACAATCAAGAGAATGAAATTGTGAGAGAAAGTTGAACCAATCAAATACAAAAGAGAGTGGGAGAGAGAGAGAGTGTCGTAAAAGAGAATTGCTCTCGAATGTGATAAAGTAAGAGAATGGAGAGATCGTCAGGAAAAATCCTGATAAAATCTTCCTTTTCTAATTTTTCAATTCAATATGAGAATTTAACTGAAAGTGACATGAAATTTGTATTTCATTTCATTCTTCTAAGGTTCGTGTCTTGAATGAATTTAAATTATAGAAGAAGATTTCAAAAAATATATCCGTTATGCACGTATAATAAAAAAAAATCACTATTTGAAGAGAAAAACAAATTTTAAGTGTCGTACACTCTCAATCAAAAACCAGTGGGACATCAGTGCAAGGCCTCTTGTAATTTTGTATTGGCACCCTCTGGTTTGCTTCACGGTCAAAGCGGTCGAGTTGCTCAACGTTTGAGATCATGGTATTTGGGCTCATTTCTTGTACGGAGGTGCCTTTGAGCTATTGGGCCCATATAAGTCCAACAGACTCATTCATAGAGGAGACGTACTGAACAGCAACATTGATGGTGACCTTGGAGGGCTTGATATATGTCAAATCTAGGATCTTTTGTGTTTGTTCTCTTGATTTTGTTTTCAATGTTAGTGCTTGTATGAGGGTTTTTTTCCCCTTTAGAATGTATTAGCTTACCTCTGAATCACTTAAGGCCTCTTTAAGGTAAAAGGAAAGATTTAATTTTTAATTAAATCGACTTTTAATTTATTTATCAAAGTTTTAGTTAATTTTATTTAGATGTTACCACCTTCAAAGTTGATTTCTCATTAACCACATCACGTTTGTCACTCCCTTCCCTTATTTCATTTTCTATCTATTCCTTCGACTCCCAGCTTACATTTGTTCTTTGAGGTATTTCATTTCCGTTACCTCTTGTAAATTGCGCGGGAAGAACTCATTCAATTCCACCACGGAATGGTCCACGAAGGCTCCTTGATGAGGCGTTAATTTCAAATATCTCCCTCCTCTATGAAACTCGGCGGCTCTCGAATTAGGTCTTGAGGGTTCGTTTACGATTTCGCTCCATTGCTGATTCATTAAACTAAAATCTTCCATAGCCTTTTCTGGTTCGCAAATTTACAAGATAGTTGATGAATAAAATTTTTGTCGCACCTCCTGTTATTTTGTAAAAAAATCGACAATCGTATTATGCGTGGTCGTTTGCGTTTAGTTTTCATCTTACAGTGTATATAATAATATAATATAATATAATTTCACATTATTTCCGTACCCTGTTCACATGTGAAACATTTGTATTTTAGTTCATCCATTCCTTGATAGATGGCGTTCATTTCAAATAAAAGTAACCGTTATTCTTTAAATCGGGTTTCTTTGAATTTAAATCATCATCAATTTAATTCCGATATTTTCGTTATCGAACATCCAATCTATCTATTCAAATCTAGATAAAAAATTTCTTTTGTTCATCAAACAATTTCAAGCTTGGTAAATTATTTAAATATCATAGTAAAATGTCTAAAGAAAGTCCGATGTTCATAGCAGAGATTTTTGTAGTGTGTGTTTAAAAAGAATTTTTGCTTGAAAATAATTGTGGTCATTCAAGTATAATAAACTTTTTTATACATTTTATTATTATATTGTTATTTGTAGCATAAGCGATATGTGTATTAAAAATGCAGACAAATAACGCATTGCAACATTTTTCTGAGAAACTGATTCTTTAAGAGACATCTGTGAAAGTGACACTTGTCGTTATTTTTAATTTTAATTTCAAGGATTATTTCAATAAAAAAATCAAAATCTCCCTCATTAAATTATATTAAATTGAAACAACAAAAAACGTACAACAAATTACATTTGACATATTGACACACATTTGACGAACATGAGAAATTTATTTGATCTGATTAATTTCAACAAATATCTGATAAAATTAATTAAATCATCACGCAAATTTTCTTTCGAATAAATATTATAATAATAATTCAAAACATATTCTCATGTTTAGTTTTGGATGTACAAACACACACACACACATATATATATACCATACAGATAAAAAACAAGCGTAAATGCCAACAAACAGACAAACAATAATAATAATAATGATATAAGTATTTACTCAACTAATGAGCATTTAATCAATTGCATAAATATTTAACGAATTCATCATCAATTTAATATTATTTTATGCATGTATTAAGGGTAGACTCATAACACTCATAATGCAAAGGTAGCGTCTGATTATAATATGTCAATCAATAAAATTGCATTCTCTTCCTCTGATGCCTTTCGGATATGTTATTTAATTGGCCAATTAATGTTGAGAATTTTGAGTGTGAAATATATTTTCAATAATTATACACATTTTTTTGGATAGTTTTTATTTAATAATTGGAACATATTTGGGTACAGATATTTTGAGGGAAAATTAATAAAGTTTTTGATTGAAAATTATGATGGTATTGAACTGTTAAATGCTCTGCAAAAATTTAACGAAAATGTACAAAAACTTAACGAAGTTCTACCAAAATTTAACAAAGCTCTACAAAAATTTATCGAAGCTCTACAAAAATTTATCGAAGCTCTACAAAAATTTAACGAAGCTCTACAAAATCTTAACGAAGCTCTATAAAAATTTATCAAAGCTCTGCAAAAATTTATCGAAGCTCTACAAAAATTTAACGAAGCTCTGCAAAACTTTAACGAAGCTCTACAAAAACTTAACGAAGCTTTACAAAAATTTTACGAAGCTCTACCAAAATTTAACGAAACTTTACAAAAATTTTACGAAGCTCTACCAAAATTTAACGAAGCTCTGCAAAACTTTAACGAAGCTCTACAAAAACTTAACGAAGCTTTACAAAAATTTTACGAAGCTCTACCAAAATTTAACTAAACTTTACAAAAATTTTACGAAGCTCTACCAAAATTTAACGAAGCTCTACAAAATCTTAACGAAGCTCTATAAAAATTTATCAAAGCTCTGCAAAAATTTATCGAAGCTCTACAAAAATTTAACGAAGCTCTGCAAAACTTTAACGAAGCTCTACAAAAACTTAACGAAGCTTTACAAAAATTTTACGAAGCTCTACCAAAATTTAACTAAACTTTACAAAAATTTTACGAAGCTCTACCAAAATTTAACGAAGCTCTACAAAATCTTAACGAAGCTCTATAAAAATTTATCAAAGCTCTGCAAAAATTTATCGAAGCTCTACAAAAATTTAACGAAGCTCTGCAAAAATTTATCGAAGCTCTACAAAAACTTAACGAAGCTTTACAAAAATTTTACGAAGCTCTACCAAAATTTAACGAAACTTTACTTAAATTAATCGAAGCTCTACAAAAATTAAACGAAGCTCTTCAAAAATTGAACGAAGCTTTACCAAAATTTAACGAAACTTTACTTAAATTAATCGAAGCTCTACAAAAATTAAACGAAGCTCTTCAAAAATTGAACGAAGCTCTACCAAAATTTAACGAAACTTTACTTAAATTAATCGAAGCTCTATAAAAATTAAACGAAGCTCTTCAAAAATTGAACGAAGCTTTACCAAAATTTAACGAAACTTTACTTAAATTAATCGAAGCTCTACAAAAATTAAACGAAGCTCTTCAAAAATTGAACGAAGCTTTACCAAAATTTAACGAAACTTTACTTAAATTTAACGAAGCTTTACAAAAACTCAACAAAGCTCTATAAATTTAACGAAACTCTACAAAAATTAAACGAAGCTCTTCAAAAATTGAACGAAGCTCTAAAAATTTAACGAAACTCTACAAAAACTCAACGAAGCTCTACAAAAACTCAACGAAGCTCTACAAAATTTTAACGAAGCTTTACAAAAAATTTAACGAAGCTCAATAACAAAAATTTAACGAAAGTCTACTAAAATTTAACGAAGGTCTACAAAAACTCAACTTAAGTCTCTTCAACTTAGCAATCTTCATTTTCTGACTGCCTTTCCACCTATACGCTTAACTCATTTTTAATTATCATCATTAACTGGTACCAGATTTAACTCAAAAATGGAGATATCCAGAATTAACAAGGTGTAATTTTGACATAAATCCACAACAATTAGATAAAGTTACGTGTGTTATTCAAATGTGATTGTGCTTTTGTTTCAACAACGAGTCCTGTGTTTACAATACAAAAAAATCTTTTTCAACTCTAATTACATGTTATATAAAAAATAACACAAAGAGAAAAAAAATTTTAATCTGGTAAAGAATGTGTGTAAAATTATATGATGACAATGCGAGGGAGACACAAAATTTGGCTTTTGTATAAATTTAACCACAAAAACCTCATTTAAATAGACATATTTTCAAGTTTCATTTGTGTATGTGTGTGTGTGTATTGAATGTTTATTTTACATAATGCATGACATACATATGTGAGAAGTATTTCAAGCTTTGAAGGTTACTGTAAAAGGGTGCTGTAAGAAGGGGGTCGGTTAATAAAACATAACAATGTATCACAGAAATTATGGTTATGTTTTCCTTGGAGCTTTAAAAATTTAATTGATGGGAATTTTTCGTTATGTGACAAACTTTTGAACATGCCTTGTCATTACCGTAATTCATCATTTTATAAAGTGGTTAAAGGGCATACAGACAGACATACACGTACTCAGCCAACATTATTTGTGGTTTTTTTTATTCCAGAATTACACAATTTTTTTTTGCTTTGTTTTGTTTGTGGAGAGACAATTATGTTATATAAAGATATAGACGTTACGTGAATAAATTTTGTGTGTGATGCTGTTTAATCCCAGAAGTAAAATTAAATGTGATAAAAGAAAAGACATGAAAAAAGTGAAAGACTCCCCTTTTTATTATTTTGTGTGCAAGCTTATCAAACACATTCAATTATATTCGAATTTTATAACTTATTTTTCCATTCAATCTTTCTTTTGCGGTGAAGCATGAGACGAAAAATTTTGGACTTTTATGTAAAATCAAGGTTTTTGATCACATCTTGCATTTAACAATCTTAAACTTTCTTGGACAGTTGATAAAAATTTTCCAAATAAAGTTTTTGTTGTAAATTTGAGTGATTTTCAGAGAAATTGAGGTTGATCAACTTTTTTTATGGTTTAAATAAAAAAAAAGTGTGAGAGTAATTTTGCATGGCACGTGGTATGACATCAAACTCCTCTTCTTTAATTTTATTTGATATGTATTTCAAACAATTTTATGTCTTCTGTTGTACGTGCGTCTATGTTTTCTTGAGTGAGTGACAACAATGATGATCATAAAATTCTTCAATTAAGTGGGTTAAGCAAGAAAAAAAATTAAATTAAATTGTTTGTGGTGTAAAAATCAAGCAATAACTGTTCTAGTAAAATTAATTTTTGCCTTAAAACTAAAACTTATGGTTAAAAATTTACAATTTAAACACTTTTTAGGTCATTTGGCTCAAATTAATGCTATGCTTTGTTCAGCAAAGTTGTGGGTCCTGTTTTGGATGAGACAGAAATGAACCACTGACTGGACGTCAAAGGCCAATTCCATCAAAAATGTTATTTTTTATATTTTTTTCATTTAATCAAGGATTTTAAATGATGTTTTCAAATAATTCCAACAAAAAAATGATTGATTGATTTAATACTTCAAACATTTTTACTTGCCATAATCCTTAACATTTCATTTTACATATTCAATCGCACGACTTGGATTAATCATAATTCACATAATTGATACAAATATTTTTAATAAAAAAAATATTTTTTCATTTTATTACATTTCATGTGGTAAATCCTTTTCATTTGAATAGAAATGAATTTTAAGTGTGCTTAATTGATTGAATTTTACGCTTAAGTGCTTATTTTAATAAAAATGAATAATCTCTGATCTGAATTTTATTAATTCAAGAATTGATTGTGTCGGATTGAATCACAATCTATAAAAAATTTTAAAAGGCTGGATTACATACATTTAATAGTAAAAAAAACAGTTTTCTTGTGCTCTTACTGTTAATTATTCACTTGAAGCGTATCGAAATTGCTCTTATAATATTTTTAAAAAAATAATAAAAAAAAAATATACGAAGGACCAAAAATTTTCTAAATTCAACCAATACATGCCATGAAAGTGTGATTTAGTAATGACTCGATATTTTCAAAAAGGATTTGTTAACTGATTAATGGTGACACTCACAGTTGGTTTACTTTCACAATGTTCCCTTTTTATATATGTGTATGTGTGTGTGTGTGTTATATTGTGAGAGAGCGAACACTTAAAAGGGGATTTGTGGGTTCAATAATGTCCAAAAAAAAAAGTATTTTAATGCGTTTTTACATTCAAAGCCACCAAAATTTATTGATGTATCAAAATACGATGGGCCACAATAAAAACAATTTTTTTTTTCTGGCAATTGAAAAAACGAAGAAAAATGATAATAAATCAATGAAATTCCTTCAAAACTTATTGTATAAATTAATTATTTTACTAAAAGCGTGTCTTTCATTTATTTTTTTTATTTCAATGAAATTATTCGCAATTGAAACGAAATTTCTTATACTAGCCCATAAATGTAATATCAAGAAAAAAAAACGAAAATATAAAAAACAAATAAAACAGAGGCTTTACGAAATAAAAATGAAAACATCTGCGTTATTCACTTTTCTTTTTTGTAGAGAACATTCAATATCTAAATTACAGAATAATAATGACAGTAATTTCAATAAAAATCAGTTAAAATAAAAAAATTCAATGTCTGGTTTGAACTCTTAAAAGAGCTTACTGTGACTTCAGGTGCTTAACTTTTAGCTATGCGCTTCGTGTACACTACATAGGTTAGCGTTGGTTAATTTTTATTTTGTGTGAGTGTATACGTAGCGCATATCTAAAAGTTAAGCACCTGAAGCCGGCCTTATGGTATTCCTTTTCTTATTTTCACTGTTCATTTAATGTAATATTTGAAAACAATTAGTTGCTTACTTTATTTTTATAAAAAACAGAAAAAAAAATATGTTTTTCATGAGCTTCATTGAATATTGACGAATATTTGTATTTTCACTCATATTTTTCCTTGAATATCAGAAATTACACGTGTTTGAGATAATCCGTGTAAAAAATAAGGCAAAAAGAAGATTAGCAGAAGAGAGAATCAAAACAGATGTCACATAACTTTGACGAAATTACACACACACACACACACACACAAATACACAAAAGAACTAATACCATTCCATAAACTTGTAAACAATTTAATCCACTTGAATAGAAATTAATGATGAAAATTTGATTTATCCTTAAATGACTGATAGAAAGGTAGTCCAAAAAAAAGTAAACTAGAGAGGACTTGTCTGTAACATGAGATAGATAAATGGGATAATGACAATGACCCAAATTTGTTGTTGAATTTTATTTAGTTTATCATTGAGTTCACACACACACTTACTTCAGTATAGTTGAAAGAAAATAAAAGGTTCATTACATTAAATTTAATCATCAGCAATGAATTGAAATGGAAAAATAGATGACCAGCTGGAATTTTCATATACTCACACACAGGTAATGGTCAGACACAGGCACCTTTGCAATTCTGTGATGTGTGAAATTGATAATTATCAGAGTGAATAACAAAAGTATTGTATTTGGATTTACCTGAGAGTTCATGTGCACGTGTGTAGGAAAAACAATGACAAAGCATTAAATACACGAGATATCGATTTTACTTATCACTTTACTCAATTCATTGTTCACATTTCACATATATGTGGATGATGGCAAGGAAAACACATAACAAAGAAAGAATTTGGATGAAAAATACAGAAAAAAAGACAAAAAGCAATCACAATTTTTGGTGAGTGTGAAAACGATGTGAACAGCATAACAATTAGAATTTATTAATGTGAGAATTTTATTTAAGCATCGTTGGTTTGTATCTTTGGGAATCTTTGTGTTTTGTGTGTTGTCTAGACAAATATTGTGATTTTTTGGTGATATAAGAGCATGAATCTTGATTGCAGAAAATACTGAACGTTTTTAATTAAGAGAGATTTAATTGAAGCATGAGGAGGAAACATAAGAAATATTAATTAATGCAGTTTTTGGCTACTTTTATGTTGTTTTACTTTCAATTTGTATATTTCTTTTAAATTGATTTTTTTAATCTACATATAGAAGGCAACATCTCTTATAAGGCAATGAAAATTAACGATTATAGAATTCAAATTTATTCAGAAAAAGAAGTAATCAAGCTGCCTTTCAGCAGTACAATGCCTTTGGACATTTAGTAATTAACTTCCTTGAATACATACTGAATATTCTTTTTTTTTTGATGAAATATTTGAAGTCACTTTTCCATTTCATTTTCATTCAAAATTTTCTACTCCAAATGATCAAAAGGTATTCATACCATATCAACAAACATTGAAAATATCCTTAAAATTTTTTTAACTTCCATTCTACGAGTGAAATTTGTTTTTATTTGAGAAAAAATGAACACAAGTATCATTATAATGATTAAAGTACGCTACTCAACAAATTTGCTTGTTTTAAGTCATTTTATGTTGAAATTAAAAAAAATGCTCTTCAAGGTCTCATTAAGTGTCTGTCTTCTTGCAAATGTTTCATTGCTCATGTCTCATGTTCATGTAAAAAAATTAACCGGGTAAGCAGGTAAAACTTGACAGCTCATTTTGTATAGATACACATACGGAAACTTCAAAAACTTTGTACGTAAAAAGAGATTGTCAAACTTCTATCTGCGTACCTAGTAAAACAAAGTCGTACAAATTTTTGTTTGATGTAAAAATCACGGTAAGGGTTGATGATAGGGTCGTGTCACGCTTTTCCGTGATTTTTTGACGGTATCCCCTTTGAGCTCATTAATGAGTGTCGTTCTCGGTTGTGTTCCACTGATTATGTGTTGAGAATGTTTCAAAGTGATTTAAGACCCCCTTCGTTGGCAGCTCGTTGACTGAGTTAGATAAGTGGCTGGTATGATTGGTAAGAATCCTGCGTCGGGGCTTCGAATCCAGCCCCGGGCATCAAAATTAATTTGTGTTTTTCGGGTTCCTAATGTGCTCAAGTTTTACTTAGAATAGGGGCGCTGAGTGAAACCTGAGGGCGACTGGATCGGATGACAGGCTAAATTGTAGGTCCCACGTGGTTAGACCATAGATAAAAGGCGCTTACTATGGAAGCTTCGGCTGAAGTAGTATGAACACAATAGGATCATTGGGTCCGCGGTGCAGCTTGTTCATATCTAATCTAATCTATGACCCCCCTTCCCACTTCCTGCACCTCATCAAACAGTATCCGAGCGACACCTGTTGTTAAAAAAATGAGTAACCTCACCTTCAAAGTAGTCTAGCAGAGAATTTATTTCGTTTTTTGTTTCGTAGTCGATAAACTTCTCCTGTTGTTATTTTCTTGCTCTTCCGTCATAATTTTTAATACAAAGGTCGAGCCCTATTTATCGACATTACCGTGCACCGTGCCTTTTTAGGAAATCTACGAAACGAGTCGAGAAATATGCTTTAAATGCAAGCTAAAAAACGCAAAGGAAATGTATGATTTCAATGTAGACTGTATTCAGCAAAGCTGTAGGTTTTGATTAAAATTAAAAAAAACATCAGAAATTGGCATGAAGTTTTATGTATTTTGTGAGCTTTTTGAGCATACTTTGTTCAGCAATGTTAAATCTAAATCGAAGCTTAAATTCCGATGTAAAAGATTTTGAAGTACCATTTTGGACATTTTCATACAAACTTCCGACTGACATGGACTCTTATAAGTCAATGCCAATAATTCTGAAAACACTCGATTGTGGATGGGTTTTCCAGATGATTGTGCCTTAACAGCCTGATTTAGTCCATGAAATGCTCACAAAAAATCAAACATTAAATTTTGAATTAAAATTATCACATCGGAGTCTGACATCGATACAAAAAATGCGCTTAAATGTACCTTCACCACAACATTTCAAACGAAAAAATTTATGTATATAAAACAGCATTTAAAATGAGCCTAATTATAAGTCATGTAAAGAACCTACACACACATACATTTTCATTATTATTATTATTCCATAAACATACAAAATTGTATGTGCTCTTTGATCTACTTTGAGTTATAATTATTTTTTGTCAGATAACATTCAGCATCATTATTAATTGTGGTGATTACGATTCATGTAATAAGAAGAAGAAGAAAAAAAGGTTTTTGATGGTCTTTCAGTTAAAATGCAAATATTGATATCATTCTCATAATAATTATTATTTATGAATGCTGTTTGTAATTCACATTTTTCCTTTTGTATAGTTTCTTGATTATGATTTAAGCATAAAGTAATCAGAAAATCATTTGAAATTCATTAAATGTGTTATTAGTTTAATGTTTCTTTTTACATTAAATTTTTTTTTGGGGAGGTTTGAGTTGAGTTGAGAAAAGGATCCAATGTAATGTTATTTTATGTGATTTAAAGTTTTCACATAAATTTTTTTAACTCATCTCATGTTATTTTATCTATATTTTGGTCTATTAAGAAATAAGTTGAGCGTAGCCAAATACAAACACTTAACTGCATAAAATCCAAACAGTTTTATTGCATTTGTTTCATTTGTCTGTGATATTGACTTTACCTTTATGTCCCTTATTATGTGGACATATTTTATTTGAACATTTTACATAGGGGCAATGCAAAATGTGCAATTTCCTTGCAAAGCAAATATGAATTGGGCAGAATATTGGCGATGCATCTAACATTATTTTTGAAACTAAAAGACAATGAGAGCAATAAAGCAATGCTTAAGAATGTGATAAATTTTAAAGAAAATACACAACTGATAAAGACAAGAAGGAATGTCCATTTAACAATTGGCTTCTTATCTTATTATAGGCATATACATGTAAGTCAATGTTTGCTTTTAACGAGCTGCATGAGTGAACTTAATGACAATTTCGATAAAGTGTTTGTGTCTCCTTATATTGGTAAATGAAAAAAAAGTTATAAAAAATTGCATTTGATACGCAGCTCTATGAATTGAAATGAAATAAGAAGAAAAAAAATATTATCTCTATATTTTTCTTGTTTTTTTCTCTGCTTTGAAAAAAAAAACAAAACAAATTGTTTAATGTTTTCTCATTACAGGATAAATTTTTCCTTAGAATAATCTGAAAGGAAAAGATTTAAGTGAAGGATTATCATTTTCACTGTATTCAATGTTTTTAATCATCTTGGTTACATTTACTTACTATAATAATGCCATGGGGAGACATAAACTACCAGAAATGAAGAGTGACAGGCAACAATTAGTAGGGTGATCATGCAATGTCTTAATACAGGGATCAAATTCCATACAAATATACGAAAGCGATCGTAGCGCCACAACGCCAGTGCGGTATATTTTTTCATGTAATTAAATATTTAATTCCAATTTATGCCGTTCCACTCTAGATTTGCATATTAAAATAATTTCAGATAAACGTCTAGAGTCTGAATATGAAATAAAATCGTACTTATTTCTTGGACTTTCAATCCTAGTCGCTTAAAATATGTTTAATAATAATAATGATTAACAAAATTGAGTTTCTCTCCTACTAATATCAAGAAGCAAGTAAAATAATGAAATAAACAATGACAATCACACATACACACACACACACACATATAAACACACGTTAAATATACATTATTCCAAACACTAATCAATCAATTTCTCAGATGTTTGTTTTCAATAAATCAAACTAAATCTCTTGTGAAAATAATGATAAAGTTTATTGTTTGTGCATTTTCCTGTATTTTCTGTTGAATGACTGAGTGAAACTGTACGTGATTTCCCTTGTTCAACAGTGAAAAAGAGAATTAAAAGTTTTGTATGGGTTTTGTGTGTGTATGTGTGTGTGTGTGTGTCTGTTGTGTTTTTGAATGCAATAAATTGCAAAGATTGATTTTTCGTAACTGAAGTACTTTTTTTCCTCCTATAACTGCCGTTGCAGGCAAGAACGACGCACCTACAAAAACTACAAACTGAGATATTTGCAGTTTTGTATTTTTGATCAGTTTCTGCTCTGTACACGGTTAGAAGAAAACGTGCCGCAAATAGTGCCGCTAGCGGCACTAAAAGTGCCGGAGTGCGGCACACAGCGGCATTCAGCGGCACTAGTTTGCGGCACTATAATTTCATACTTTTGATGTATAAATTGAGAAAATAAACTCGAAAATGATAAGTTTAATCAAAGATTTTTACTCTAAAGTTTTAATCTGTTATAATTATAATTATATTAAATTAAAAACATCTTATAATTGTTATCGTCTTTTTATTTTATCTAGTAAAATAAGATTTCTTTTAATTTTTATTTATATTTGATAAATTTTTTCAACGCAATTTTTATTTAATATTTTTTAACATTGTAATTTCATGCAGAAAAGCCATTTAACACCTCTTTTATTGAACATTAAAACAAAACAATTCAATATTTATTCCTCTCTAAACCAAAGTCGAGTTGGTGAAAATTACTCACGACAATTTGATGTGCACAATTGATGATGAATAAAACGGAGAATCAGGGAAGGAGATTCGTTAAAATTCCTTCATATTGCGTGGGTGGAAATTCTTTTGTGTTTCTTTACGTCCTTCCTGGTGATATGTGATAATATATTCTTTAACAATATCATTAGCTTCACTCGAGGGCAGCGACCACTCAAACGAGATTTGACTCGGTTGGACGTCAGTTGGTTGGAATGTCACGACTAGTCCAGGAACTGATTTTTGTGATTGAAAGATGGCAGAAACTGGAATGCTGTCACGTAACACACTCGATTCAGTCCCTGAAAGGACAACAACTTTAAATGTGTAATTTCGATGTGGTTTCAGGTCTGTGATTGTAATTTGATTGTCAGATGTTGTATTTTTCACTAAATGTTCGTTACTTTTCAGATATTGCACTTCAAAGGCCGTGGATATCCCATTTTAAGGTGATCTCAACATCGTTCACCACTGTGGCATTGAGCTGCATAATCGGATCAGGATACATGCAATCATGCAATGAAATGGGAATACTCAGGAATCCACCACTCACAGTCCACATTGAAATGTTGTACAAACGTCCAGGAATCAAGTCGTGATTTTCTAGTCCTTGTCATTTGCGAGTTTTCCTTGTCTGGAATCGATGGATCTCCCAATGAAAAGCGTTGGTGTTGGAGTGTAGATGAAAGTAAGAGATTCAAGCTAATTTACCGTATTGATGATGGTGAGCGAAGACTGGATCAATGGACGTGTGCGCTCATTTAAAACAGTGGTGTCCCTTATCAAGTCATATGAAATTATTTGGATTTTAAAGCTGTATTCAACTCCTGACAGAAGATCATCAATGAGGATTCTCACAATCGTACGCTCATATTCTTCACTCGTGCCGTCCAATTCTGGGGGTTCTGTGAAAGGAAAATTTAAATTAAAATGAAATTTCATCGAATTCGAGTCAACTCACCAATTCTCATTTCAGAAACAAACTTCATTGTAATCTGCTCAGGTTGATTCGTCGGCCACCACATCAACAAATATTTTTCAATTCTCCCTTCATGTCAATGCCACTATGTGATGTTATTTGAATCAATGATTGGCGTAATTTTTTCAACAGCATTCGGAGAAATCGTCTGATCGACATAAAATGGAAATGAACTTTCAACTCCATGACTCACAGAATTGACTTGAATTGTGTACTTTTCATCAAGTGTCATATCAGTGACATCAGCTTCGTGTAAGCGTTCGGTATTTAATGGAATATTCAGTGAAACCTGAGTTGATTGGCGCTCATTTTGACAAAACTTTAAAATCAATTTCCTCACACATAAAATCATCATTTTTTACAATTAATGTCACTTAATCTCAATTTTTTCTGGTTTTGAGTTACCGGTCTTGATAAAATCAGCTTTTGACATTTGACGTTGAACGTTGTTTCTGAGATATTTTCATTTGTCTCTTAACAACTAATTATGAATCTTCCTTAATTATGAAGGAATATCCTTTCCTCTCAAATTCACTTCAGTTGGATGTTTTATTGAGGTAGCCTTCATCAAATATGCATTTAAAAATTATTTAAAAAAATCCAAATAATGAAGAAATGCGATCAGAATCGTCAAATTGCACACTCGATGATAAAATATGTTTGTGAACAGCCAGCATTAAGAATTAATTTCAAAAATTTAGTGAGATGAGCAATTTTGAAATCAGTGACCGACCACCATTATAATATATCACTTCAAGTTCAGAAAACTAACAATAATCATCTCATTAAATTTCCGTTTCCTGACCTGGAAAGCGAAACTTTTACGTGAGAGATTCCCGGATGAACTTTTCTGTAGTTCCTCATTCAGAATGTGACACATCAAATTATAACACCCGATAAAAGTATCTAAGATTAAGTTTTATCAACAAGTTTTATTAACAAGTTTCATATCCAATGGAAGTCGATACCCTTTTACCCCGATAAGTATTTTTTTTCTTATTTCAAATAATTTTATATAATTTTATTAATAATTTTTTCTCACCGAATTTAAACAAAATTTGTTAAATTTTGAGTTTTAAGCATCTCCAAATGAAAAATGATGTAATTTTAATAGATCAAAAGTGCGAAAAAATAGTGCCGCAAAACGTGCCGTTGAGTGCCGTATTCCGGCACTTTAGTGCCGCTAGCGGCACTAAATGCGGCACTAAAGCGGCACGTTTTCTACTAACCGTGTAGCTCAAGCTCTATTTAATATTTTTAGAAATCAATGGTCATATACTAAAGGTAGTCACATCCTTTAAATATTGTAAGAATTTTTTTTTCATTTTTTTGAGCCTTATTAGGCTTAAATTGAAAAAGTCATTCTTGCCTGCAACATTTTTACAAAAATATTGCAGGCAAAAAGGACGTTGCATGCAAGAAAGACGCATATCAATGTTTTTTCTACTAATTTCTATAACCTCCTCGTTAAAATGTTATATATTTGCACGACTTTATGAATATGTGTGTTTATATTAATGTTTATAAGTTTTTTTGCCCCGAAATTTGCAATAGACAAGCGGGCTTTGAGGATTTTTCTTTGTTTGATAAGTTTTTGAATATAATTTCTTAATTTGTAAGAAAATAATTGTTCCGAAGCGATGTGAGAGCTATCAGGAAACATAAATCGTATTTAAATCGAAAGTGATTCCAATTCTACAGATTTTTTACTTGATGTGGAGCCACCCGATGGCTCTGAGAGGGCTTTTAATATAAATTTGGTTGGTTTTTTTCCCAAAGACAATGGTGTTGATGAGTATAAAGAACTATAGAAACTTCAATTTTTCAATCACAGTCAGTTTAGGTGTTAGTTTGGACCCTCCAAATGGCACTGAGAGACTTTTTCATAATTTTGGTCGATTTTAGGGCTTTTTTGACAAATTTTTCTAAGCTAAATTCGTTGATGTGTATAGAGATAGTAGAGAAATCTGGCGAATTCTATTTGGGTTTTCCATTTGACCCATCAGATAACGCTAAAATGGGGGTTTGAGAACTAGTTTGTGATTTATACATAGAAGAAATTGAAAAACATTAATGAGCTTCAATATTTGAAACATTATAAGATTTAGATTAGTCGGTTTAGCATACCGACTTGTCTAGCAATTAAAAGTAATCAATTGTTATCTAATCAATTTCAGTTTTCTAGTACTTTAATGGTTCCAAGTATTTCACCTAATGACTCAAAATTAAGTTAGATCCCACAAGCACACTACAACTATCTTCAATTAGTCAGATTTTCCTTGTAATGGGCTTAAAAATATAGATATTTATATGATATGCGTCTTTTATGCCTGCAAATATGAATATGCGTCGTTTTAACATGCAATTTCTCGAAAACTGCGAAAATTGAGCCATCAAAACTCAGACTTCGTGGAACAAAAAAATTTTTTTTTCGAAGCCAAATGCTTTGATATGATCTTAAATGAGCTTTTTCATCAAAAAGTCATTTTGACCAAAAATGTAGGTGCGTCGTTCTTGCCTGCAGGGGCAGATAATCAGTTAAAAATAATTGTAGGAGACGAAACGAAAATGATTGAGTGATAATTTTTTTATGTTGAAATTGAAATTACTTTTCATGGCAAAACAATGATACGGAAAACTATTTATGGGATTCTTATTGAAAAGAAAATTTTTTTATCAGATTTTTTTATCCATAGGAAAGTCAGCTGGCCCCTTAACATTCGTCCTGTAACCTCAAGGAATAGGCTGAAGCTCAAATTAAGTCATCAGTCATAAAAATTTTGATTGAAAAGGGTCAGGCTTTTGATTTAAATGCCAATATTTCATAGTACAACATTTGATTTTGAAATATTTTACAAAAAATTTGCTCTATATTTTCTGAACAACGTTACCATACATCAATTTTGTGATTTTCTAGCAAAAAAAATGAGTTTTAAGTGAAAAACTCTTTTTAATTCAAGCAATATATGATGAACCTAAACATGCCACAATCTTTCATTTCTAGCTTGTTGATTTTAAGAGCTTTTATTGAAGAAAAACACTTTTGGGATATTCAGTAAAGTTGCAGGAATGAATTGTCCCTTTACTTTGCAAAGATCAGAGTTAGCTTTACAAATTTTTTGAAAAATCTATTTTTTTAAGAAGAATTTAAGAAAATTTGATTGTATTCGAAACTTTCAAGCCTTCCATCACACAGACAGACAGACACACTGCACACTGCTCACATCGACATGAAATGTGCTCAAAAAGCACCAATAAAAATTATTTCATTTAAATTTAATATTCAATTTCATTTCAAATAATAAAATTAAACTCATTAACCTTCATTTTGTTGATTATCAATTTAAAAAAGTTAATTTTTTTTGTAACTTTCTTTCACAAAAGCAATTTGGAGTGTAAAAATTATTATTATTTTTATTTTTGTCCCAAACCTGCATATTACGAACTTTCAAGAAAATAAAAAAATAACAATAATAACATAAAAATGTAGGCAAATTAAAGATGAAAAAGTTTCTCCATTTACTAGAAGAAGGAAGTATGCAAGAAAGAATTCACTTTATATAATTTTTTCTTCTTATGTGGTTGATTTTTTTTTCCATACAATTGTGCTTCCTTCTGGGATGGTTAATGAAAAAATATCATTATCTTTATTTGATACCATAGAGTTGATAAACAATAAAAAATAAAAAGTATGATCAGAGAGTACGAAGAAATGAAACAATAAAACCATAGAAATGGATTGTGATTGAAAACAAACAAGAAGTAAAATACCTTTTCTCCTTTTTTTTGTGTCTCTCAACATTGAATATCAGTTGACGTTGTTTTTTTTACTCCTGGTTGTTTGTTTTTGGTCGTTTTGTTGATGTGCGACAAAAGCAAACACACAAAAGCTTTAAAAGAAAAAGTTTGTTAATTCACTTTGACTTGTTCCAATGTCTTGTCATCTTGTGTCTTTATAATGTGAAGAATGACTGTGATTTTCTTTTGTATAGTTTTTTTTATATTAATTTTTCCTTTTACTTGTTTTTATCCGACTTTTTTATTATTTTATTTGAATAGAAAAAAAATGAAGAAATAAAAAAGTTTCTTGTATAACTTCTCAATCAATTTGAATTAAATTTGCTTCTTCATTGAAAAGGATTGTGAAAATGTAATTATATTATTTTTTTGTTGTTTTTGTTACTGTACCTGTGTGTGTTCAATTGAAAATACATGGAAAATTTAAAAAAATCAGTCAAAGTTACATAGAAAAAAAAAAAAATATAAAAAAATTATAAAATGCGTGCTCTATCCTTAGGAAGTTATTAACTTCTAAAATAAACTTTTATGAAAGGGGATGGCTAACTAAAAAGTAAAAAACAAGAAGTTTTCAAGCAAAATAAAGTATTTGTGATAACAGCTTCACAAAGTTTTTAAAAGTTGAATTTTTTTTAGTCTAGTTTTGCAATGTAAGAAAAACCTAAGGTCAAACAGTGTTGTAAATACTTCCTGTTAATACTCAAAATTCAACTTTTAAAAACTTTGTTTAAAAACTTTCGTAAGTTTTAGGTAAAAGTGACCTGAAGCAAAGTTGTAGAGAATATTTAAAGCTACAACTTTGCTGAACTAAACGAGTCGATGTTTTCTATATTAAGGGGCCAAAAATGGCAAAATACGGAGTTTTGAGCTCATTTTTCGGTTTTGGAGTACAAAAATCATATTTTTCAAAACTTTTAAGTTTATTTCAAGATAGAATGTTAAAATATTTTGACAAATCCGATTCTCATTGACTTTTTTAATCGGAAAAAACATCACAGGACTGATTTTAGAGTATAAACACTTTTAATACAGAGCATAACTTGGATATGACTTCAAACCTTATATGAATATGAAATTCACTCACTCTGAATATAATTTTCCATTTCATTGAAACCTTAGACCTGTGCATGATGTATTTCATTTTCAATATCTTTCATTTTCTTTCTTGTAATTTATCTACTTTTTTATGAGTAGAAAATAAAAAAAAATATATATATTTAAACGAAAGAAGGGATTTTTTTTATGCTTTTGTTTTTGTTGCCTCATGTCAGATTATAAACAGTGCTTTGTTTTTTTTCTCTCTCTTGAAATTTCCGTGTTTTTAAGCTTTACTTTACAATAATAAAGTAAAATAATATAAAAACATGTGTGCAAGTGAGTTATATTTTATTTCTTGTTTTGCATAAATATGAAAGGAAAGTAAACATTACTTTATTATCCTAGTTTTGTACTGTACAAGGGATTTGTTGGAGATTTTAAAACAAAGAGTTGGACTTGGTTGCTGTGGATTATAATTTTTTTTTTCATTAAATCACGGCCTTTCACGAAGGTTAATTTATTATGATTATTTTTTTTCTGAAACTCAACTTATGCTGCATTACCTTCATATGCGTGTGTGTGTGTGTGTATTTGAAAAGTTGTTTTTCTTATGACAAAAACAAATTCTTTCAAAGGCAAGCCTTGGTTAAATAATAAACAAACATGATATTCATTTCACGTATCAGCCACAAGGTCTTTGTTTTACTTTTCATTTTTAATGTTTTTTTTTTGTATCCTACAACAACAGATTTTCAAACAATATCACAACATTTTGTACCAAAAAGGCTTTGACGTAACTTTGAAAGTGAAGAAAATGATTTATTTCACTGAAATGAAAAGAAAAAAAAATGAGATTAATTCTTTACATGAAATAACAAAATTCACCACAATTGAAAGTAATTTATTGTAATTATATCTTATATGAGTGAGTTAGTGCGTGTGTGTGTGTGTGTAATTTGAAGCCTAAGTAAGGATGAAAATTTCACATCAACAGTCTTTTAACTCTTAATTTCTTTTGAACTCAACTACAATTACATCACACAACACCCACATGCCATTCAAAAACACATGTTTTTATTATGATATTTTCTCTTTTTGTGACTGTGTGTGTGTGTGCGTTTTTGTGGCTTTGATTTTCAGCTTTGTTTAAATGTAAAACTCAAATTACAATGAAAAATCATAAAAAATATAAGTTGAAAAAAAAATATAAACAAAAGATTGAATAGAAAGCTTATTCTTCAATTAGGATTAAATTTGTAAATGGATTATTTAATATTAATTTTTCCTCTGTTGTAAGAGTTTTGAGTAATTGAATGGAGAATGGATTATAATTACGGTATTATAATGATAAAGTTTTGTTTTTATTTATATAAAAGCTCAATTATAGTTTTTTTTTAATTGTTCATAGAAAATTGTATTAAGATTAAATTGGATGTAAAACAATATGAAGCTTAAACAAGTATTTTGTTTTAACACTTAACAGCACTGTTGAGACATTAAAACACGAGTGGGGTCCCATGAGCCCTTTCAGACAAATGAGAACACAAAAAGTAACTTTACGAAATGTTCGTAAGGGTCCGAAAGAATATAATGTCTACTTATAAGTGTATTATCGATAAATAAAGTTAATATTGTACTGGAAAAGAGTGTTTTAATCAAAGCATATAAATTTTATATCATCATATTTTCCTAAAATTATCTCGAAGATCTGTACATTTTACGAACCTGAACTTCAAAAACTGTTCAATTTTCGAACATAAATATAAGAAACTGCGCACTTTTCGACCATGAATATCAAAAACTGCGCACTTTTCGAAAATGAACTTCAAAAACTGCGCACTTTTGGAATATTGAAAGTTTTTAGACATCAACCTCCTGATGTTTATGTTTTCCTGGTACTTTTGAATAACTAAAGTAATATAACTATGGTCAAAAATCTGAAGCTCAGGAACAGGAAAACATAAACATGAGGTAGATGTTTAAAAACTTTCAATGTTCGAAAAGTTCGCAGTTTCCACAGTTCATTTTCAAAAAGTGCGCAGTTTTCGAGATTCATGTTTTTAAAGTGCGCAGTTTTCGAAATTCATGTTCGAAAAGTGCGAAGTTTTCGAGAATCATGTTCGAAAAGTGCGCAGTTTTCGAGATTCATGTTATTAAAGTGCGCAGTTTTCGAGATTCATGTTATTAAAGTGCGCAGTTTTCGAAATTCATGTTCCAAAAGTGCGAAGTTTTCGAGAATCATGTTCGAAAAGTTCGCAGTTTCCACAGTTCATTTTCAAAAAGTGCGCAGTTTTCGAAATTCATGTTTGAAAAGTGCGCAGTTTTCGAAGATAATTTTAGAATTTTTTTTTTTGATTTTTTTTGAACACTCTTTTCCAGTACAATTTTAATTTTATTTATCCATCATTTATCACCGTTCATATAATATTCAAAATTTCATCGAATGTGGTTTTTTTTACCAACGAATGTGTGGGCTTACAATGTATTAAATGAAACTCCTAATTTTAGATATTTTTAAAACCGAATTTCTAATTTTATTTTAATAAATAATTGGATCAAATCCAACCAAAAATCATTAATTTAATACCCTATAAAATCTCATTTCATACACACAGTGAATATTGAATTTTTGTAAATACCCCTATACAAAAATATAAATTAATTTACCAATTAGAAATTGCCTAAGTATGTGTCTCGTCAATTAATGAGCTTTAAAGGTATAAACTTTGAATATATTTATATACAGACAAAGTCAACTAATTAAATTTAATTGACTATTATCTCCTCTCTTTGTTTTATGTTTATTATTACATTATTTTCATTACAAGGGTCAACAGCATTTAACTAACTTTGAATTAAGTGTCACGTTTATCATGTTAAATATGATTGACAATCATTATTTTTCTTTACATTTTATAACATTTTAATGGTCCTCCCTAATAAAAAGTAACATGTTTGCGAGTAAAAGCAACTTTGATTTACATCGCCATGGACGAACAACACAAAATTTATTGCATTTAATTAAGAAAAAAGGATTTGTTAGTTATTAACTTTATTGCAATTTATTATTAGATTTTTTTTTGTTTGTCTAAGTTCTTTATCTTTATCGCATTCATGGTGATGATGACGATGATGATGCTTGTGTACAAAATTTATTTACAAGAAAAGTTTCTTAATAATTTTTTTTCTTGTCTTATTACCTCGAACATTGGCGTGGTATTAAAATGAAGAAGAAAAAAATGGACAAACTAGAAACGTAGAGAAAAAAAATACAAGAAACATGATGTCAAAGACATTTTGTCGAGAAAATGTCATTAAATTTGATAAAAATCTGAATATACTTTCATAAAACATTCATTTTTTTCCTCTCTTTGTGTACAGAAGTGACATCAAAAGAAGAAATTTCTTAGAATTGCATAGAGTGAAAAAAAAGCGATGAAAAAGGGATAATTTTAAATTAATTTTACGTTCCATTAAACGGTGAATGAAGATTTTGACGTTATCTCTCATTTTTTTTTTGTTTAAACATGGGATTTGATTAATGTCAACACAAAATTCACAAATTTCATGAAATTTAATTGAACAAATTTTGTAACATCTTGTGAAATGTCGATTTTGTACAGGTCATGTCAAGTATTTTTGTGTTAACATGTTTAACCACAAAATGTAGATGAATTAAAATTGATAAGGGTATTAAATTGAAATTACAAAATACTGTTAATTTACGAAATTTGTGAATCATTTCCGGGTATAAAGGCCCGGTTTTATTCAAAAAAAAAATTTTGAAGTTCAATTAAAAAGTTTCAATTTCATGTTTTTACCTCGATTTGTATTGAAATTTCATATAAATACCAAGCATAATTGAATTTAGTTATCATTTTGAATTTATTTGTTCAGTTGTACATTTCAAGATGCATTTAGTAAGGACTTCATTGAACTTATTTGAATGAAATTTCATTTTTTGCATTTTTACAGACATTTTCCGTTACGTGTATTTTTTTTATCATAGGAGGATGTTTATCGAAACCTGCTGCCAATCCAGAACCTCACTTAAAAGGCCTTTTTGGACATGGACCTGGATTAGTTCCATTCATATCAGTGAGTAAAAGTTTCTCGTTACCATTCAAAAAGCCCTCTGTCGTGCCATGTCCCGATCCTGTTCCTGTCCCTGTCCCAGCACCACAACCAGTGCCAGTTCAACCACCAGTTGAGCATGTTGTTGTTGATCGTCAACCTGTTTACATTGATCGTCCCGTGTACGTTGATCGTCCAGTCGAAGTTGTCAAACACGTTGATCGAGTCGTTGATCGTCCAGTTCCGTATGAAGTTGAAAAGGTCGTTGAAGTTGAGAAAATTGTGGAAAAACCTGTTGAAAAAGTCGTTGAAGTGGAAAAACCGGTGCCATATGAGGTCATCAAAGAGGTGCCCGTTGACAGAGTTGTTCAAGTTCCGGTGCCACATGAAGTGGTCAAAGAGGTGCCAGTTGAGGTCGTTAAGGAAGTTTATGTGGATCGTCCTGTGTATGTTGATCGACCAGTTCCATATGAGGTGATCAAAAATGTACCATATGAGGTCATTAAAGAGGTTCCCGTGGAGAAAATCGTTGAAAAACCTGTTCCATATGAAATTGTAAAGGAAGTTCCTGTTGATCGGGTAGTTGAAGTGGAAAAAGTGGTTGAAGTCAAAGTGCCTCATGAGGTGATCAAAGAAGTTCCTGTTGATAGAATCGTCGAAGTAGAAAAACAGGTGCCATATGAAGTCATCAAGGAAGTGCCTGTAGAAAAATTCGTCGATCGTCCAGTTTACATTGATAGACCTGTTGAAGTTGAGCGTGTCGTTGAAAAGGTGAGTCATTTATTTCATTCAAAATTTTTGACAGTTATTCAAATTTTTTTCATTTCAAAGTTCGTTGACCGACCAGTTTATCAAGAAGTTCCAGTCGAAAAAATCGTTGAAAAGCCAGTTTACATCGACAGACCCGTTGAAGTAGAACGCGTCGTTGAAAAAGTATACATTTAACACCTTTCATAGGAAATCATATAAATTTAATATAATTTCCTTGAAATTTCACAGATCGTGGAAAAACCAATCTATGTAGGGGAACAACAAGAAGGAGAAGTTGTGGGTCCATTTCCAGCGCCACCAGCTTTAGCTCCTTTACCTGAACTCGTTTCGCAATTCCCACCTGTTCCTGACTGTTAATCTTAGATTTCATGCAATGCATTGAAATATATTTAAAAATTCATTATCAAAATTGTTTTTTCCTTTTATTCTCATTCATTTTAATCGAAGAAACCTTTTTGCTTAAGACTTGAATTCAATTCAATTTGATTTTATTTCTTTGATTCGACATTTCATTTGAACGTGTCAAGGAGAAAACAGAAAAAAATGTAACAGATGATTTGCAAGTCATGATATAACAATCAATAGTAATGTCTTGTATTCAATCATTTTGATACTGTTGATATACGAGGTGCTGACAAAAAGAAGGAAAAATTAGTGTGCAAAATATAATCCTAGCTTATGGCGAGAAAAGAAATGAAAAAAATTACATATTTCTTTTAACTGTTGCTTTTTTTTGTACAAACATGCCAGGATAATAACCAAGAAAAATCACAAACTACAATCTCTCTTTTAACGTACATGTGTGAAATGTATTGAATGGCATACAAACATAAATAAATACAGTTGTCAATATTTTTCGTTTCATTCCGTTTATCAATAAATTTTTCTTTTTAAAGACGATTTCTTGGAATAATGCGATAAAAAGACATTTTTTTAGTCCTTTTGCTGTATATTGCCTACAATAGTGTGATGATTAAATATGGGTTTACCAACCTCAGCCACATTTTTGTGCGCTTAAGCATTCAACGATTCACAGCGAGCCCTAGCGGTTACTCACGGACTCACGGTCAAGGACTAAGTGTGTGAGTAAAATCCGCTTTTAATCACTGTTAACGATTTTATTTGTTTTTTGTTTTTTATTTTCCACGAATTTCATTACAACCATTTGTATATTTCTTTTTCTTTGAAGGTGTTGATTGAATGTGACATATATTTGTATAAACATATCCCCTACTGGTTTAATATAAAAATTTTCCTACATCTCATTGATTATGATCGAAGATTTCTGTTTCCTTTTGTTGATATCACCTTTCTTCTACTCTTTTGAATACACAAGTCTTAGTAGTTATAAGAAAAAAAATATAATATGAAAATCTAAAATGGAACTGAAGCATACACAGATAAAAGTCTTTTCAAAGTAAAATTGGAATAAAGAAAAAAAAGATTTATTTCTCAATATCCCGCAGCAAAATCAATTTGTCATCACAAAAACATATAATATCCGGTGTGTGCCAATACCATAAAGTACGTTTCTATTTTATATATTTTTTTTTATTTTACTCTATTATACAATAAAACACTGATAACTAACTATAAAGGAACAAACTGTCTAGAAAACTCAATATAAAATAATATAATAATTTTCCTCATTGATTATGTGTGTGTGTGTTAGTCTGGAAAAGATTTGTATAATATATCCAATGTAATAGACTTTTATTGAGTGTTTAATTTAAAACAACATAAAGAAGGTGAAATAATAAAAATACAAGAAAAGGAAAGCAATTATTGTGCGAAATTCAATGAGAGGGTAAAGGTTTTATGAGGATTCCGAAATTTAAGGATTAAACTTTTCATGAGAGAGATTTCACTATCATCAGAGACAAGTAAATTTTTGACTGTAACACACCAGATGGCGATGAGAACTTATTTTTGGGATTCAAATAGGCATACAAGGTACTTTTAATGAAAAATTGGGACTAGCGAAATTAAAAATCGGTATTTGAAAGCAAAAAGCGGGACACTTAAAATCTATTCATTTTTTACTAGACCTAAGTTATCAACAACCTTATCAACCACCTTGTCAGCTTCAAGGAGGGAGTTTTCGGACCCCCGGGCCCATCTCCGTCACCTTTGCAGTGTTATCAACAACTTTTGTCCGCTCTAATCAGCTCTTAGCGCCCTCTAGAGTGTTCAATCGATAAACCCAATTACAAGACGCTGTATTTTTTGATTCTCTATCGACCTGCATACTCATCAAAGGACGTAGAGCATATCGAGGAGTGTTCAAAGAGTCTTGAAAATACTTTTAGCTGGCAATGCCGTTCATCCAGTCGTTGATAATTTCAGTACATTTAAAATTATTTTTCCAATCAAAGGAATCTCAAATTAAAAAATTGTTCATTCGAAAAACTCAATTAAAAAGGTAATTGAAATTAAAAATTTAAATTAGATCTTCAAGAAATTCTAATGATTTGGACCTCATCTCATTAGTTTCATGAAAATAGATTTTTGATCATTTTTTTCAGAACTAAGCCCACCGTGTACGAGAACACAGAGCAAATATAACTTAGTTTGTTCAAAGTATAAGTTATATGTTTATGTTTCTTTTTAAATCTTATTTTGTGCTCTTGAAAAACTGAAATCAACTTTTGACCATAAAAAAGTCGAAATAGCCCATTGTGATAGCCAAAAATTGCGATTTTCAGGGATAAAATGTCAAAATTGCGATTTTAAATTCCTTTCATGCCACAAATCATCGAAAACTCAAAAAATCAAGACAATAAAAATAAATTTTAATAGAAACTATTATATTTTTTTACAATAATTGATCACAAGAAATAAAAAAAAACTATTTTAATAAAAGGAACTGTAAAGAAAAATTACTTCCGCCTCAAGTTATTACACTCGTGGTCGGAATATTTTTGCTTTAAACACTACTAATATGTGCTAACAGTAATAATTGGACTCATACTGTGATTTTAAATTCATTTAATGTTCTTGTTTTTGTCGTTTTTGTTTCTCTCTATGTGAATTTCATGTAATTGAATGTGATTTTGTATGATTCAAGGTAAGTGACATATTTTTTTTGTGCATTTAATTGTCTTTACACAAAACAATGCTGTAATTTTGGTTTTGTTTTTGTGGGTAAAGCTTCCAACAAAAAATTATTATTCTAAAAATATTTTATCTCATTTTTTTTGGTTCTTTGTGACAAATTTTATTAAAAATAAAATATTTTCCATGAATTTTCTTTCAGGAATTTTTGGTCATTGAAATTTCTCTCATTCAAAGGAAAAAAATTACATCAAAAAACGTTTTAAACTTTTTCTTTTATCATGCAAAGGAAATTTTTTGCGTTAACAGGTCATCCAATTATTGTTTAGCAATATCGTATAATGACGATGAGATGGCTTGACTACAAAAGACGTGACTTGGCTGATAGCCCAAAAAAAACGAGTGAAAAGTGTGTTGTAATTGTTTTTGTTTGCCAAAAGAATTTTTTTTAACTTAAATCTTATGGATTTTATTTCTATTTTTACATTTAATCAATCGAATTTCAAGCCAAATATATTTTTTTTCATATAAATGGAGACGTCTGGTATTTTACACGTCAAATTCATTTCAATCCTGAAAAACAAATCATTCATCAACTTTTTTTTTGTTCTTTTCAACAAATTTTTATTAATATAATTAAAAAACTTTGCTTATTTAAAGTAAAATGCTCTCTTATTGTATGGCCGTAACCCAAAAAACCGCTAGAAGTTTTTGAACAATACACAGCAACAAAATGTACTTGTGGTGTATGTGAGAATAGTTAAATTCTCTCTGTCTTCTATTTTTATATAACATGTAAAATTAAAATTTGTGTGCCTGCATTTGACATGTACAAGACAAGACGCGTGTAACGTTCAAAATTTATTGACAAAAAGACAAAAGGTGGCCACACACACATTACAAGAGCAACAGAGAAATGTTGTATTTCAATTAAAGCAGAGAACAACTCAAAACTTTTTCACCAACTTGTACCATTAAAATCTAAAATTTTATGAGAAAACACGATTTTATTATTATTCATAATTTGTTTGCCTTGCAGGCTTGCAGCAAATTATTATTTTAATTTAGACTTTTTGCATTGCAAATGACAACGACCGACCAAAATTTTACGAGTGAGACAAATTTTCTCTCTTCCATTCTTATGTTTGTCTTTTTTAACTGTTTTCATTTAATCATCATGGTAGACAATGCGAAAAAATTCATCATTTTAATGTCACATTTTAAAAATATTTTACAAACTTACCTTGAATAAAGTTAAAAATATTTAAAAAAAAAAAAAGTTATAATCGGCATATAAAAATGATAATAAAACTATTATCACAATGTGGTTCCAACTACATACCTGTGAAAAAGTTTTTTACAACAACTGCACTCAAATTTTATTATTATTATTATTTTTGTTGTTTCTTTTTTTATTACAGTTCAGTTCAGTTCTTTATCATTGTATAAAATAATAAATTTTGCCTTAGTCGTGAGTTTCGTTTGCATTTGAGATCTGTAAAAATTAAAATTTTTAAATACTGAAAAGCGGATTGTTCGCTTTGGATGTATTTTTGATGTGTGGATGTACAATAATTAAATTGGTTTATGGCTATTTCATTTCATTTGAAGTCTGTATTGGAGATAAAATGAATCGCAATCTAATTAAATGAAGTAAAATTTAACAAATAACAAGAAAAGGGATGGGAATCTGAACTTTAATCGATTTATTTTTTATTAAAACAAAATTTTTTCAAAAACTCAACGAATCTCTACAAAAACTCGACGGAACTCTTCAGAAACTTTACGAATCTCTACAAAAAGCGAACGAAATTCTTCACACTTAACGAATCTCTACCAAAACTGAACGAATCTGTACCAAAACAGGACGAATCTGAACCAAAACTGAACGAACCTCTACAAAAACTGAACGAATCTCTACAAAAACTGAACGAATCTGTACCAAAACAGGACGAATCTGAACCAAAACTGAACGAACCTCTACAAAAACTGAACGAATCTCTACAAAAACTGAACGAATCAGTACCAAAACAGGACGAATCTCTACCAAAACTGAACGAATCTCTACCAAAACTCGACGGAACTCTTCAGAAACTTTACGAATCTCTACAAAAAGCGAAGGAAATTCTTCACACTTAACGAATCTCTACAAAAACTGAACGAATCAGTACCAAAACAGGACGAATCTCTACCAAAACTGAACGAATCTCTACCAAAACTGAACTAATCTCTACAAAAACTGAACAAATCTCTACCAAAACTCGAAGGAACTCTTCAGAAACTTTACGAATCTCTACAAAAATCGAACGAAATTCTTCACACTTAACGAATCTCTACAAAAACTGAACGAATCAGTACCAAAACAGGACGAATCTCTACCAAAACTGAACGAATCTCTACCAAAACTGAACGAATCTGTACCAAAACAGGACGAATCTGAACCAAAACTGAACGAACCTCTACAAAAACTGAACGAATCACTACAAAAACTCAACGAAACTTAACAAAAATTCGGCAAGACGCTACAAAAGCTTAACGAAGCCTGATATATCTCTAGTTGACTCGATTCAGGAAATTTATTAATTACTTGAATCAGGTTTTGAACCATTTCTTTGCTCAACTTGTTCACTCACACATTTGCTTTAAATTTATTTCAATAAACAAAAACTGACTTAATTCATTCATGTTTATGGTATTTAAACCAGATCGTGTAAGCATTGTGTGAACAAGGTAGAAATGCATCAGATTAGATCGTAAATATAATGGAATTTGTACACGACCTGCAAGTAAAATTTTAAAACAAACCACTACTATGTGCTTGTTTTAACACAACTACTACTGTGGCAACTGCATGCAAGAGAAACAAGAACAAGAAAAAAAAGTGTATAGTTGTCGAGGAGTTGTAAAAATTGTTTAAAATGTGTAATAACATAACGGGCTTGGGTTTGTAAGTGTGTGTGAGTTGCAAGATGAATATTCCATTTTTCACATTTATGAGAAGACGAAGTAGAAGAAAAACTTTTGCATATAAGCAGAAAAAAACATGTCCATTGTTGAATTTATATGCTTACATTAAAAAAATAAAAAAATTACTTCTATAGAAAATTTTACACCGAGTATGCTTACACTAATTTTATTGGTAATAAAACACACACACACACACAGACAAAAGGATGTGCAAAAATAATAATAATAAAAATAATACAGAGAGCAGAAAAAAATTAAAATTCAAAGTTCGTAAATCGTTTTCAACATTTATCAACCGACAAGGAGAATTGTAAAACTTACTCATCATGTCAATGTAGAATGAAAATCTTGAGAATCATTTCTAAAATTTTACCTTAAGCGTATTGATGGCACTCAGATATTTGATTTTGATACAATTTCACATGAAATAACAGGAACTTTCAATTTTGATTCATTTCCAGAATAGAATACAATTCAATGGAAAATAGACTTACATTTATGATACTTTCTGAATACAACTAACTGAGAAGAGGACTTTCAATGAAAATGAAAATGAGTGTGTTTGTGCTTCTTACCGTTTCCTGTATTTCTTTTGTTTGGCAGAAAATTACTGGTGTGAACGTGATAGTTATTGTTAAAAAGGATCAATTAAGGCTGAGAAGAAGGGAAAAAATATAACAATAAAAAGGCAATGAATTTTGTGTAACAATTGAAGAGGAGTGATTTCACTTAATGTAAAAGTTAGTTCAGTTTAAAATTTAATTTTCAATTTGAATTTGATTTATTTTTTTTTTTTACATATCCTTGAATCTTAATTTAATAGAAAATAATGAAAATGGACTGATAATCCTGATTCAGTTTCATTTCGTTTATTCTGTGAGTTATATTTTTTTACAGTTTGTCTGGTCAAATGTGATGAGGATAAAAGAGAAACGAAATTAAAGCACCTCTTTTAAAATTTCCACTTTGATAACTTTTTATGTCATATCCGCAATATGTCATGGAATGATTTTTCCTGTCCATAGGCCAAACAATGAATGCGGATAAGGACAGAATTTCATCAAAATATCAAAAAAAAGAAAAAAAATTGAAGTAAACGAAGCGTATTTTACGCATATTAACCAGGAATTTGCCTTTATCCCAACTTTTTAAATACTAGTTATCTTACATTTATTTTTTTTCTCCATTTTATTTGACGAGTGTTGTTTCCTCTTTTAAGCTTAAAGAAAAATTAGGTAAAAATAACGAAAATAATTCAACCAATTTGATACTTTTCAACGCCCAGCTCAAGTATTCTCAACGATTTTCTTTTTGAATGGAAATTCTTTGGAATGAATTGCAATTTTTTCCACTCAGAATATTTTTTTTTTCATGAAGAAGTGAACTCAAAAAGATCCTTAATTAGGTGCTCAATTAAATGTATTAAATCAAAAGTATTTCGACATATTTTGAAGTTATAAAATTATCATAAACTGAAGTCGCTGTATCACAATTTGACTATTATTGAAATAGTTTTTAATTGGATTTTCTTAGAAGAAAGGCAATAAAATACAATTAAAAGTTGATTGAACACTCTATATAACGATGAATATTGACTGTGTAGTGGTAAATTACATGATCAAAGCGACTTTTACAACTTTTGCTTCATAAAGTGTGAATCGACGCTGTTCATATTCATTTGATGGTGAAATATACAGTAAAAAGAAAATGTCCTTGAATATCAAAAAACCACCAAAAATATCGATAAAACGGGCTGCTGAAAGATTACAACCGATACCTCCCCCCCTTAAAATGTGAGGTCATCAAAAATATCGATTAAAGGGGTTGCTCAAAGATTACTTAAGATTCTTCCCCCCTTAAAATATGAGGTCATCAAAAATATCGATTAAAGTGGTTGCTGAAAGATTACTTAAGATACCTCCCCCCTTAAAATGATCGTTCATCAAAAATATCGATTAAAGGGGTTGCTCAAAGATTACGTAAGATTCTTCCCTCCTTAAAATATGAGGCCATCAAAAATATCGATTAAAGTGGTTGCTGAAAGATTACTTAAGATACCTCCCCCCTAAAAATGTAAGTCATAAAAAATATCGATTAAAAGAGTTGCTGGACGATTACCTTAGATAGTTCCCCCCGCTAGATTTTTGATAAAAATCGATTAAAGAGGTTCCTGAATAAAAAAGGCTCGATTTCAGGAAACGGAATGTTTTCGCTGCGGTGTGTTATCATATCTCTTGCACTCCTCGTATCAAAGCATCAACAACAACATTAAAACAAAAAAAAAACACAAGAGAAAAGAACAGATAATTGCATTTCTCGAGTACCTCAAGGCAACGACAAATAAAATTATTTGATTGAGTTTTTTTTTTCTCTCTCCATTTTACATTATTAAACATTTTCTCTTTTTGCCACATTGGCAATGTGTTGCTGCCAGTTGTTTGGCATGCAACAAATACCGTTATAACACAATTAGACTGCAAATGTTTTATCACAATCGCACAAATTTAATAATAATAATGTTGCTTAGTTAAAAGTGAATACAATGACAAAATGCAAAATTAAATAGCGTAAATTTAAAGTGAATTGGGAAACCACTTTAATGTAATAATGAATGAGAGAGTGCTTCCGTTTTTTGTAAATGCAAATGTAACAAGTCTAAATTTAATCAATTTCTATTAAAAATGAAATTCAATATGAATTAATTCAAAATCAAAATCAATTGAAAAATCATATTTGTTTTCCATATTTTTCAATTAGAATTAAGTTTTAAATACAATATTGTGAGTAAAAATATTTCAAATTCATACTAAATTTGAGGTTTACCCAGTTGCAAAACAATGCACATGCATTAAGAGAGGGGGAAAAAGGAATGAAATTCCAACATTGCCTCATGTAATTTGATATTATTTTCATTAATAGCATAGAATATTTATATCTCTTCACCACCTACATTGAAATAGATTAGGTGCTTGTATTTTCTAATAAAAACTACCTCATTTAAAATTAAATAAATTTTATGATAATCCCGTATCTGAATGAAATACATGCCGAATTTGAGTGTAATTATGCAAAATATCATATGTGTGTCTGTATTTATTTTGAAATGACTGACTTTGTTCTAAAAATTAAATCTAATTAAAATTTTTGTATACGCACAAATTATGGAGCTTTTGTTGTTTTTCAGCGGCAGTAGTAATCCTTAATTTAAAAGCTGCATTATAGTTTTTTTTTATTAATATACTCACACATATGGAATGGAATTATAAATAAATTTATTTTTGTATTTGTATGGCGTGCGTATGTGATATTTATTGGTTATTTTAATTTAATCAAGTACACATAAAGAGAAATTTCATATGTAATTAGAATGTCGGTTGTTATTTTTGAAAAATTAATTACAGCTTAATTATGTACCTGCAAATTATTTTTCAATAATACTGATTTTTTTTTTAATTTAAACTTATATCCATGCTTGAGCAGCAAGTCCTAGAAGTAAGCTGCATGATCACTCATGGACGGCATTGCTGCAGCGGATTTCTACTCCGAGGACTTATGCCTCTTCTCGAGTGTATACTTAAGTCAATTTGCGTCAATCTTTAAAGCAGATATTGTCCCCATTTTATTCTGCTCATATGCTTTCCGATCCCTCGAGGCTGCTGTATCTGATTCTGCATCAACAGTCCAGCCGCCATTGAAGCTTTGACTTCCTTACAGATTAATTCTAGATTAGTTCTTGAGTGCTTAACTGTACTTTAAGATCTCTCCGTTATAACGAAATAACCCTTGTTTGGCTGAAAAGGCCACAGCATTGTGCATGGTAACGAACAAGCTGATATACTTGCTAGAAATGGCATTTTCACCAAAAATTGAAAGAACAGAACCGGTTCTGCCGCTTTCTCTGACCTGCATGAATTCTTACATGTAGGCTTTTCCGGAAATGGTGGTCCAATCAGGTAGGGTACTCTTTGACAGACTCGCCTCTTTATCAAGGAACCTGATTCAGGTTTATCTAGCAACTGGTCAGATTGAACCGTACTGAGCTCGGAGTTGTAGTTGGTATGTTGAATGGTCATTGTATTCTAGACTATCACCTTAGTTATTTTGACTCAAGAGATCCAATGTGCAAATGCTGCTCTAAACAAGAGGAGACTGCTGTTCATCTGCTTTGTGTATGCCACAAACATGCCAGATTGCGTGGTATCACGCTGGGTGTGTACTTTCTTAGCATTGATTCTATCATAAAAGTGAAGGTGTCTATCTTGTTTAGCTTTCTGAGAAGGTTTGATCACTTTCCTGAATTGAACCAGGTCTAGTGGACTTCTTATTACTTTAGTTGATTCTCTTGATTTGGTTCCTTCTTCATCAGATAGGATGATAGATGGGTATGCACGCATAATGGACCCGTCTGTATGTCTGAGTGCTGGTTCTCTTGTGTGGAAACCGCCCTAGAAATCTGATCTGAAGCCGCACGATCTTATCTTACTCAGAATTTAAAAGTTCATTCCCATGATTTTACCAAAATAAACCGAGCGTTAATGCACAAAAATTTTCAAAAAATAAAATTAATCCATTGAAATCATTAATCACAGTAAAATCCCCGTTGAATTTAAGTTTTTTTTTTTAATACTTGTCAACAAAAGTATTGATTAGCGAAACAAGCTAGAAGATGATAAATTACTTATCATGTTGTTGATGTTGTATTATATTCCGACTTCGATATGAGAGAAAAAAAAATTGTGACAGTTCATCAAAGCGCTTCCCAAAGGTTTTTTTAAAACACATACAAAGTAAAAATAAAAAATATCGTATTACATTCAGTTTTTCTATGAAAAGAAAACACTTTTTAATAACTCAAAACATTTTATATTAAAGACAATTTAACAACAACAAAAAATATCATTGAAGAAATCATTGAAAAATGTAAACTGAATTGAAAATATACGTTTTTAGAGGGGAGAAAAAAACTTGCTTGCCACTTTTCGTTTTTTTTTCTTAGAAGTATGGTGTCAAGATAGATACTTGAAATAAAGTGTACAATTTTTTTGATATTCAATGGAAGTAGCTCCTTGAAAATCGCTAGTCTCTCTATAAAATTCGAATATATTTTATCATAACCATTGTTGAATATTTCTTCACATACATTTTGCGAGATAACACTAAGATATGAATAAGAGAAGTAAAAAAATTTATATAAACGATGAATTTAAGTCAATGACACTAAAGTTTAGATAGAAAATTGTATCAGTACACACATTTAAATTTGAGATACGAGAATCATGATTTCAAGTGGTTTTCCTTTCTGTTATTTTTATTTGCAATTTTATAGAAAAATGGTGACGAATATAAAAGAATGTACATTCTTTTTATTTTTCAATTACACTACTAACAGAAGACAGGTGCTTACCGTTTATTATTGTATTGCTCACTTTATTATTATTATTCATCGAAATAACACATCTAAATTTTTTTTCTCATATCATCGTTTATTGTCACAAGGAAGAGGACATAGATGAGAAGTACTTTCTTCTTGTTGTAAATTGTATTCTTTTCATTTTGCTTCTCTTATCGTGTCAACACACAATTTCCGACCAATTTCCATATATATAAATTCAAGTGTGTTCAGTAAAACAAGACAAAAAGAAGCAATGTCGTCATGATCATACACATTTATAGGAAAATACAAGCACTTAAGTAAAGCTTTTTCAATAAACTTAAAGGCAATGATAAAAATTGTAAAGAACCAGTGAAACAGGCAATTTATATTCGAATTGCATGCTTGAAATAATATCTAAAACACGGCAGTAATTTGATTCAATATAAAAATTGTTAGATGTTAGTTACATGACTCTGTATGTGTGTGTGTGTGTGTGTGTGTTAAAAGAGTGCACCTAAGCATATACAACACATCTAAATATAGTTATAATTTTGGTATCATAAAAATATACATTTAACTTGTTACGAATATTATGCATTTGATTAGAAGAAATGAAATTGTAGCAACTGCTTATGAAATTGTTTGAATATCAATTGAACCAGTTTATATTCATAAAGATTTTTTTGAGTGTGTTTGGTGTTTTATATGTAAATTTAATTTGAAATTATTAAAATTTTTCTTTTTAGGTTTGAATGAGGCTTTGGACATTACTTGCGCCAAAATTCAACTTTCAAGGTGCCATCAAAACCTTGACTACGTTTCAGATCAACTTTAGAACCTCTGAATGTGAGCATTAGCATCAAAAGTAGCAACCAGTGGAAGACCGTAAGATCTGCAGTAGTTATCTTATTCGATAAAAAGAGCAAAAGGATGATCAACTAGTTCATAAGGCATGTAAACGGACGTGAAAATGATCATGTAGGTAATCCTCTACCGTTTACATTGATGATGACAGCAAGAAGATCATCAGAAATGAAACGAGACAAAGGGGTGACACTCAAGTCCTTTGATAGACCGATCTTAGCTCTTGGTCTCTCACGTGAAAGGTTTTAAATAGTTCGAAAACCTTTAAAACCTGCAATAATGTCTTTATACAGGTAAGTTTCCTGTATAAGAGAGTTGTAGATTTGCATCTTCTCAAGAACTCTTTACAGTTCTGCCGTGGGATCAGGAGAATGATGATGATTACATTGTAAGACCTCCAAATCCTTAAACTCCGGCATTAAGAATATTGAAAATAAAAAAGAAACACCGAATGTGGTGTGCGTGTGATGTGTTTGTCTGCCCCACCAGAAACACCAGCATTAAAAAAATGAAGGTCAGGTGAAACACTTTGATCTGCCCAACTTCTCGCATTTAAGGACGAACCATGAGAACCCGATCAGTTGTTCTCAGAAAAAATAGAGAAGCCATAAAATTCAGCTTTCCAGGTTTCAAACTGAGACCTGCAGTTGAGGTCCCTCAAAATGTCAATGGAAAGCCTATCGACACCTACTGACAATGCTCTAAAGTAACAATTTTCATAATAACGTCTTCTCTGAAAATAAAATTCTCTTCAAAAACTATATTTTTTCATTATAATAATTATTATTAAAAATCTTGTTTGTAATTCACTTGTTATAAGCTGTTAAATTTATAAAAATTCATAAGATCATACCTACTTAAAAACAAGAACTCTTGTAAACATATTTTAAAAGTGTAATATTTGAATAATTAAAATCACTTTTAAACTTTAAATTTTTTTTTTTTAGGTACATTTTCTATGTAAATAATTAGGAAACTAGTTTTTTTTCGTAATTCTCATTTCAGGTTCCGTACATATCATTATTGCCTTAGCAGCGTGTATAAAAAGACAAAAAAAATGCATTTTAAAGTTCTGAGTATTTTAACAACTTGAATTTAAATAAATGCAGCATTTAAATGTAAAATAATGTTGATGAAGGTGGGTGTCTATTTGATAAAATCTTATAAAGAAAGTTCTTCTCAAGACATATGCAGAACATTTCCCAATGAATGTGTTCAGAAAGGTGTGTATTGAAAGGAAGGGAAAAAAACTATCATCAGTGGAATACTTCAGTCGAGTTCTCTTCATTTCAAATAAATAATTTATGAGACGATAAAAATCTTTTCAAAACTTGTTAAAATTTGTCAGGTTCATCATTCAAAGTAAGAATCTTTTCAGTATGAGGATTTTATGAATTAATTTTTTTCATCTCAAATGAGATACGTCATAAAAAAATTGAATTTTAATTGTGTTCAATGATCACATTTAAATGTTTCTTTGTTGCACTGCCTAATATTAAATATAAATTCATTCAAATTCATTTAATTTTATAGAAACTTACAAGAAAAACGACGATGACAAAACTTATAATAAAGCATCAAAAAAGTTGTTTGCAGATACTTCCTAAGACACTACTTATATTATTTTTTTTACTTTTCCTCTTTCCTTTCATTTCATTTAAAACTTTATGATCTGCACAGTATGAAAAATTAGTTCATAACATTTAATAATTTATGTTGTAATTGACTTGTAAACTATAAGAAATAAATTATCTTGGAAAGGCATCGCCATGGTGCCACATTTTAATGGAAATATGAGGAAATGAATTCATTACTTTTTTTTTGTAAAGAAAGATTTGTTTTAAATGTGAAGAATAAATAATTATAAAATTAATTATTTCTCATTAAATATTCTGTATTAAATACATTTAATATAATTTTTATTCAAGTAATTGAAAAAGGGTTTTAATATTAAAATTTAATGCATTGCATAATGTAAAAATGCAATGATTTAATGCGATTATTATCGATATGTTTAAAATTGAATGATAATAACGCAGAAGATTATTTATTGATAAAATTTAATCATATAATTTAAGACCTGAAACTCAAGCCTCCACTGATGTCGCACTGGCTTTTGATTGATGAGTCTGAGTCTTGACATATCTAGGACATGATTGATTCACTCTTTCATGTGAAGGTAGATTGAATGATGAACTTGGGGTACGGCACTATGCAGGATGATATCTTCGGCCAATTCAAGATTTTAAACTCGTGTAGACGTTATCGTTTTGATTGGTCTAAATCCTCCTCACATAAAAAGGTATTACTGCTAAATAGTTTATTGCTCATTTAAAATAGAGTAAGTCTTATCTCAAACATCCACCTTTGTGTGTTGATCCTAGAAAATAATATCAAACTAAAAATACTCATTATAATAATAAAAAATTTAATAAAACTTCTGATCACCATAATCCTTCAATCAGTAAAAAACAGAACAAGATTAGTAATTTAAAGTCCTTTTTTATTAGAATAAACTTCATGATGCTCAAATCTAGTGTCCATAACCATAGCAGATTAGCAAGTGATTTTTTTCAAGAGTCAGCACTAATTATAAATGGATGGAAAATGTTACATAAAAGCTGATTAACGTTCCTTAATAAAATTTGTGTTAAAATGTTTTAATTTAAACAAACAAGGTACTTTTTGTTTGTTTATAGCTTTACATTTTTTTACTTACTATAACTGTTGTTGCTGTGTTGTTCTCATTTTTTTTTTTAATTTTTATCTCTCCTTATCATAATAAAAAAAAGAACATAAACTAAATGTTAACGGTACTCATAAAAATAGCACAAGGATTTCATTTTTTTTTCTACATTTATCTTCACAAAATACTTTCAATGTAAGAGATAATTGTAAATGTAACAAAAAAAATTACATGAGAATCTTTTTAATTGGGATTATTACCGTTTCAAGCATTTTAACATTAATATCCTAACATTTTGTTAAAAGAAAAAAAAATATATCTAATTTTTTTTATGACATGAAATTTAACACAACATAGAAAAGGTAAACTCTTGATGAAATATGATGAATAAATATCAGTACATAGTTTAAATTTTTAAATCATTTTTGTAATTTAATTTAAAAAAAATAAATTACAAATAAATTAAATGACTTTGAATCAAATTTGTAATCTAAAATAATTATGGAGTGGTTTGTATTGCACTTATTACATGATAATTATTTTGTACATTCTTTTATTTATTATGAAAAATTTAATGAATTTAATAAATGTGGTTTTATGGGTTTATTTCATATAATTAAAATTATTATTCTGAATGTTTTCATTATAAAATTCATATGACATTTTTTATTAAATGAACTCATTGGTCAGGTATTATTATTATAATAATTTTGTGACATATTTGATCATTTTTGTAAATTTTAAATAATTTTAATTGAGTTAGTTGGTTTTGGTTTTGGCTACATTTCATCATAAACAAAAAAAAAGGGAAAAGATCAACCTGGATACCTGAAACGAGAGCAAAAGTGATCCATCAAAAAGAAAAGGGAGGTCGATAAACCTCGAAATGTGATTGATACAGTTTAATAGCCCATAATTTATGTTTTTGGTCATATTGTGCTTGGATACTTAAAAATTCTGTAGAGAGTTTAAAGTTCATTCTTATCATCGCTTTATTAGCTTCAAATCAGCCAGCGACAAGATCAAGGCAATGATAAGCTGTAAGTAGAATTAATTGAAATTTACGGGAAACTAAAGCATATGTAGTGACCAGTTTAAGATCAGCCTGGATATTCAAAAAAAGGGAGGTAAGTAAGCTTCGAAATGTAATTATTACAGTTTAATAGCCCAGATTTTAGATTTTTTCGGTCATATTGTACTTTGTTACTTTAAAATTCTGTAGAGAAGTTTAAAGTTTACACTCATCACCGCTTTATTGGCAAAAAATAAGCTGTAAGTGGAGACATTTATGGGAACCTTAAGCATGTAGAAGTAGTAGCCAGTTCAAAAGTCCACGATTAAAAAGATATCTTCCTTCTAAGCTACTGATCAAAAAGATCAAGTTCAGTATTTACAAAAAGAAACCTATAAAGCTAGTTGCATTAACTGGCCAATGTCGTTGAGCGAGACTTCGATTGACTAAATCAGGCACAATGCTTATTTTGATCTAAATTCCTTTCATTGTTTTAAATGAACAAAAATCTCATTTCAGCTGAATGCCTTCAAATCTTCATTAATTTACACAACCTTACTTCCATTTGAGTTTAATACTGAAAATTAAATTTAAGGCTTTGATTTTAAAATGAATTTTATCAGCATTTCCAACTGAATTCCTTAAATCAATAATAATAAGTTTAGAAAATCAAGTTTATTCATCCAAAAAACTTTCATTCGATGCATTGCAATAAAAGGATTGATTGAATAGTAATTTTACAAAAGAAGAACAATCCATTTTCAGTTTATTGTACATTTTTGTTTCAAGAAAGATAAAGTATAAAATAATGAGACTTGTAATTTTATTGAAAAGAAACATTTTTTTGTTTAAACACAGAGATGTAACTTGCAATTTATCGAGTATGAAATCCATTAAAGGATAGTTCGATATTCAAAGTTTCACATTACTTTATTATCAATTTAATTTTGTACAACCAATAACACTTCTCTTTTATCCTATTTGCCACTCAAATTACTAAAATGTTCATCAATTAAGGAGATGCACATGGAAAATACTCAAAATACATCTATGTGTGTGTGTGTGTGTGTGTGTGTGTGTTTGTATTAAAATTGATATGAAATTCGAAATTCAATACATTTGTGGGCATTTGTGTTATCCATTTGAGTAAAAATATACTTCCACTTTACAATTATACTCTTTTTTGGATGCAGTAAAGAAATAAGATACAGTTCAATTGGAATAAATTGCATAAACACAATTTAGTATAGAAAATATTTGAATCGAAATACAGAATGAGTGATGGAGTTTGTTGTTATGGAAATTTAATGTTATCTGCTTGGATAACTGTAAATTTATATTTTTTTTCTAATTTTATATGAAATAAAATACAAAAAATTTGACTCTTAAAGAATTTAAATAAATCTGGACATTTTTTGATCACAAAAATCTCGTTCAATTCAAAGAATTATTTTATTTTATTTTAACCCTTTTGACGTATTTTTGCAATAGAACTCATTTTATGATGATTCGTTTATAAAAAAATTTCCTTTTTATATCATTACTATTATTTTTGTCATATATTCGCGCATTTGCAACTTTTACATGTTCAAATGTACTTTAGGGTGTATGAAAGCAGACAAACCTAGATCTAAAATACAGTTTATGATTATTATAGAATTATGTTGATAAGATCGTAAACTTTTATTATCATTTATGTAATATGAGTGTATGAATGCAGAAAAGTAAAAAAAAAAGCAGAAAAAAAACATGAAAAAGGCTTTTATGATACTTGATTTCATTGAATGTTCACATTTGCGTTTTCTGTTTTTTCTCTTTTTTTTATTATAATATATAAATTTTTTTTATTTTGTTAAATTGCATGCAATAAAAAAAGTAGAAACATATATGAAGAGATAAAGTACCAGTCGTAGGCTTGGTCTTAAATTTATAACTTTAATTTATGGATATTTTTATAAATTTTGGCTTATTTAAACGTCAAAGGGTCGTAGTTTTATGTGGAGCATGTTATGTGGTTTCATTTTAATCGTTAAATTATTTTACTGTTTTTTACAGATATGTTTGGAAATTTACCAGAATTTTGAATTTGAATAAATTCAGAATTCAAATTCTTACACTGTAAGTCGAAAAATGAAGAATGTGACCCAGATGACCATACTCTGCTAGAAATTTTGTGGCAGGAATAATCTCTTTTGCTGTATTAATTTTTAATACAAATTTTGGAGTAAATTTTACTACAAATTTAGCATTAATTTTATCATTCTTCCTATGTCACAAAAATTTAATAAATGTCATTCCATTTTAAATTCAATTTTATTGAAAAATATTTTCAAAGGTTAGCTTTAAATTATCGCAAATTTAAAAATGGTATTAATCAATTCTAAGGTAAAAACTTGTTTTTTAATAAATTTAATGTTTCTAATAAAAAAAAATAATAAAGATTTTAGCAAATAAGTTACAAGATAATGGACATGGATACATTTTAATTTATTACGACCAAAATGGTGGATTACTGTCCAAGCACGTGAAAACAGTCATCCACACCTCTTGTCAAATCGGTTTCGAAAAATTCAAATTTAAATTAGGCAAACAAGAGAACGTTCGCGAATTGGCATCAGCAATATGTCAACTTTTTCCCTTGGAATTCCCTAATATCTCAACTTTATTACCAATTAGAGGTAGGACAGGGCAGCTTTACAATTGTGCTTTAAACAAGGTTAAATTAGAAAAGAAAAATATTAAAGATTTAACAGAACAAAATGAACAACAATCAAAAAATGACCATGAAGTGACAGAAAAAGGTGAGGAATTACTAGAATACCTAAAAACATCGCTCGGAAATGAAAAATTAAAAATTGAAAATGCTCTACAAAAAACAAAAGAAATCCGATTGAATTTAGAACCTAGTGAGTTACTTTTCAATTTTTTCATCACCCACCCTGGATTCATCAATTTTGAGTTCCAACTCAATTTCCCAAATTATGAAGAACAGTTTGAGAGCTTTATTCAAATGTTGAAATTGGAGATATTATTGAAGATTAATGGGGCAATAGCAACAAAAATTCACGATTACCCCCATGGAGTACAACCATTTGTAAGTTTATTGAAAATGACTGGAGGCTATCAGGCGGGGAAAAACCGCAGAAGCGGTCCTACGAATGAGAATTTTGCTTCAGCTGTGTCCCGTTTTTTTGTATCCCAAGGTCAAAACGTACCAAATTCAACAATATTCACATCAACCACCAATACACAACCATTCATAGTCGGGAAATACGACACTGATGAAACTAACGTAATACAATATTTTCTTTTTGTCCAGCCAAAAGTCATACCATTGGATCCAGACATGCCCTTCGAGAAGGTTTTTGATTTGTTGTTCAAAATCTATCATGTTTTCCGATATGAATATCCAATTCCACTCCAGAAATTTTATTACTTTTTTGAAGAACATGGATATAATTTAAAGCGTCATAAAATTCCAAAAAACTTACATATATTTCACAAAATTAAGAGCGAGTTTGAAAAAATTGACACACAGCTTGAAGTGATGTCAAATGAAGAAATAATAGAGGAACCCATCATTGAATCGATGTCAAATGTTGAAGTAATAGAAGAACATATTGTTGAAGTTGTGGAATTAGAGGAATTCTTGAAAAATGAGCGTTTAAAAAAACATGAAGAAGAACACCTGGATGAGAGCATACAATACTACTGAATACTACTTATTAACTTTTTATTGATAAAATAATTTTATCAACATTACACGTATTCATATTCTATTAATTAAATTTTCAATGAGAGTCACACTTTAAACTTCGAATAATTAAACTATTTTATAATAAGATTTGACATTCAGCGAATATTGCGTTAAAATAATTTTTTCTTATCTCTAAAGAAAAAAAAAAATTAAATGAGAATAAAGTTACCAAGTATATATTTTTTAAAAATACACTTTTCTTTTCATTGTGTCAGATAATTTTATATTTATTCAATAGTTTGGGTTGCTACATGACGGTCATGATAACCGAGAATGTGCAGGACTGGAATAATTGAGGCATATGACAGACCGAGATGTGATCACTTGAGAAAAAATTATACTAACGCTTCATTTTGAAATAATTCAAAAAAAAAGGAGAAAATGAAAGCTATATTATTGAGTATAATTAATAACATATATTTTAAGTTGCTATAAAAATTAAGGCTGAAATATACGAATATTTTAGTAAACTTTCATCTAAATCATTGATCAAGTGCTATTATTATTGCTGTTTGAGTTGCCCTTTTACCTTTATAGATGCTGAACTTGATTTTGATTGTTATCAAATTGTGCAATATAAAAAGCTTCATCAACTCTTTTTCAAAGATTGACATAAAAATATTCAATCACTTGTATATCTTTTAAATCTACACGCAAATATAAAATTTTTGTATATTTGGTCATATCAAATGAAATTTTTTGATACACTCGAATAATTTGTCTCAAACGATACTGTGGCTCACGATACAGTGTTCAAAAGATACTCACAATGAGTGATGTTGATAGTCTGGAATCGCGTATCATTAAAGTTGTATACTTCATTTTAAATATCCGAAAATGCAGAATATTAAAATAATTGATCTCACTAATTTTGTGTTGACAAGTCACTTATTTGTGTTTTTTTGGCCATGGACATCGTAAATAAACCAAGAACTATTGTTTTAATTATCTGATCATGATTATTTGTTGAATCATCTTGTACTGGTCGTCTGATTTGACAATCTAATGTTTGAACAGATACGTGAAATCGATTCCATGATCCAATCATGATCTGGATAAAAATAATATGCTGCTTCAACCGGCAAATTTTTTGTATAAAGTTTCATTTTATAAATACTATTTTTAATTATTTTAAACAATTTACCATGATATTTTGTTAATATTTTTACTTCAGTTCATGAAAACTGAACTGAATATTTATTTAGTATCACGATTTTGTAAAATAATACTGAATTATTATGGATTCCAAAAATATTATGGATTAAACCAATGAATCTGACAAAAAAATAAACAAAATAAAATGTCGCAAATCATCTGTCAATTTTGACAGAAAACATGTATTAGACAGGAACAATTAGATGATTTTTATCGTTGAATGTGTAGAGTTAAAATTTATATACATGAAATTACTTCAAAATATCCCTGCCTATGTCGAACGACTGTCATTGTGAAATGAAAACAAAACAAAATAAACTCATTCTGTGAAATACAAGTTTATTTAAAATATTTTAAATAAAAAAAAATACCAAATTAAGTTGTAAAATTAATTAAAAAAATAATTAATTATTAAAAATCAAAGGATTGTGGATCAACCCGATGACTAAATTACATAATTTTGGCTTTTGAAAGCACAGAGTAAATTTCAAATGCCGAAAAATCGTTACAATATCAGATGACAGTGACAAAATAATAATTTTCATAAGAACTTAGAACTTTGTTGAATGTTTTGTGCATCCGGATTTTTTGAAATGGTAAATATAAAGAACTCTTTACTCCCAGCAATTGATATGAGTATCCAATGTTACTCTTTTTTATGAAATATTCCATTCCATTTATGAATAATTTTTCACCTGCTTTGATTATTTCCTTTATTTCGATCATATGCTTTTCTTTATAGAAAACAAAACAACCCGGTACATAAGAATATGCATATTTTACCCAACTTATTTTTTGAATTGTTACTGTTTCATCTAATTTTAATTTGTCTATCCAAAATTTAGTGTCGTCTTTATTAGCAATGGTATTCTTTCCTTCCAATAATATATGTTGAAAAATTGTTTGAAACCTGTGTGCCATTATACATTGATGTCTTACTGTGAGAGTTTTAACAATATTCTTATTGATACCAATTTTTCTAACAAAACTTGTAAAGAAAACATGCTTCATCTCATGTGGTGCTGTACTCATGTGAGCGGTTGGTCCTAATCGTTCTATGACCTCAGGATAGTGAATAAGAAAATGATGTTTTCTTGAATATCTTGCATGGGGAAATAATACTTTCAATTCTGTTAAGTAATGTGTTATAGATTCATGAAGAACTAAACGGTCAGATTCTGTAAGAATATTTTTAAAGGCAATACAAGTAATTTTTGTGAGATTTTGTGTGAAGTTGAGTATTTTCAACTGTTCTGGGGTTTTAAAATAATGACCAAAAATGAAGTGAAAGTTCAAAATAAGTGTTAAACACTGCATTCCTGATAATCCTAATCTGTTAGATCCAAATGTGACATTCGATGGTTTGTGTTTGTTATTCAGCCTTCCATAATGAAATGCGTTTATAAAATTTTTAATTTCTTCCTCTGAAATTTTCATTACTTTCATCATAAAATGAAAAACCAAGTTCAAATCTCTTGGAACTATTCCTTCAAGGAGATCATGAAATGGGTCTACTGTGGTTCCTGTTTCTATATTAAAATGTTTTAAGTAACTCAGCTGTGAAACTTTTTTAAATCCAAAAGTTACATGAGGATCGGCTATAACTTGATCTTCCGTCATTGAATTTTCAATAATTTCTCTGGTATTAACTCGCCACAGTGAAGGATCAGACTCAACAGTTTCTAATGAGTCTTCAAGAGTAATTTTGCAAAATCGACAAAAATATTTCGAATTAAATCCAAGAGTCATGCATAACATCATATGAGCAGCTAAATTATCATGCACTGTACAAACAAGTGTTCCCTTAATAAATCCATGGTCCTTAACTTCTATACCTTGTTCTTCTAAGACCTGTAGCTCAGCTCTAATATGCCGAAGTATTTCATTCAAATCAACATTTCCTTAAATAAATGGATTTTAAATTGTAATATTAAATTAAAATTAACGCATAAATATACCTTCAAGGTCTACATAATAAAAAGAAGCAAGTAAAAAAATACTGCTCCATTGTGATTGCACATCATTTTCAAAATTTCTTATTCGGTAATAAAATTGACCTAACTTGTGAATACCTCTGCTACTTTTCAAACCATCACATGGCTCTACTTCATCATAATACAATTCGATCATTATAGCATTCTCATTCTCCTTGAAAAATTTATTATCTCTCACGTTAGATCCACAACAGATGTCGTAATAGACCCCAGTACCGCAAATATGATTCTTTTTTTCGAAAAATTTGTTTTTAAAGTTATTACACTTAAACATTTTTTTTAAATTTTCTAATAGCGGAACGTATTGGAAAGTTGATTGAGTTGCCTTTTCAACTTGACTGTTACTTGAAGAACTTTCCACTGTTTCAATCCTAACCGATAAACTTTTTTCTGATGGTGCAGTGTAAAATGGAAGTGAAGCTAAATTTTTATTCCGTAAAAATTTTGTTTTATGAGCTTTAATGGTGTATTTTACGTGCATGAATGTCAAATCGACCATTTCAAGGGGTATCTCGGGTTCGTCTTTTATATTACTTTTAGCGGAGTCATGGCAAATATTTAAAAGGTTTTCAACATATTTCATTATTTCATCCTGGTGAACATTGGGAATTAAAGAGACACTCATATAGGTAATTAAGTTTTCAACTTCGCTTTCAAAATCAAATTTTAACTGATCAAAATTTTGTGAAACATCGAATGATGGTTTACTAGGTGGAACCGATGTTTGCCAATTTTCAGAATTGTTTGTTTTCAGGTATTTATGGTTTATTTCAACTGTATGACCTTTTACATGAAAAATAAAACTTTTAAATGAACGAAACGTTTTATTACATGTATCTGTTGTACATTTTAGAGTAAATTCTTTTGAGCCCTCTTTGAATGTATAACATTTTTTAAGGTGATCTACAAGCGTTTTTAGATCATCATAGTTTGTTTTGCAGTTGAAGCAAATCATGATGTGAAAGTGTATATAGTAAATCAATACAAAAATTAAATTAAATTAATTATTAAATTAAGTAAATTAAACATCGGCAAAAATGACGCTTTAAAAAATTGTTGATTGAAAAAATAAAATTAATACAAAATTTGTAGTAAAATTTAATACAAAATTTGAAGCAAATATTAATACAACATGTAGATATTCCTGCCACAATATTTCTAGCAGAGTAATCAAGTTACACTTAGTTCAAAATAGTCAGCGATTTTGAAGAAACTCAGTCTTCCTTGATTTGAGAAATCTGTAAATGGCATCGACTCATTGAATCATGTACTTCAAGAAACTTTCTAAGGCAAAAAGTCAAAATACATTGCAAACATTTTCAAAAAATAAATTTAATTTCATCTAAAAATAAAGAGAGAAAAAGAAACAAAATATTCATATCATGAATATTTGAATACCCTTGAATTGAAAATAATTTTAATAAATATTTTAGATATAGTTCGGAGGTAGATTGTTGACAGCATGCATGCAATTGTGAATGACTTTTACATGTGTTCTCCGTCCAAATATTTAGAAAAAGAAAAACATTGGTTACCCAAACGTTGTTTCACAGTTTCAAAGTCATTCATTTTCATTTGAATTTTCCCCTCAAGTTTAAAGTTCCTATTGACTTTATTTTAATAAATTTTCAAGTGTTTGTTTCAAATTTTATGTACACAAACACACAGAAACTATCATGATTTTCCTTCTACCACTCTAAATTCATGTACGACTGAAGCTTCGATGTCTTGGCATGACATTTAACAAACAACTACTAGCTTAACTTATGCTCTCTACATGTTCTTTGCCTTAACTGATCTATATCAGCAACAAAAAAAAATGTTTCTGATTCTACATTGTACAATAAATTTTAAGAAAAGGAGAACAATTGAAATTTACTTTGTCTTGAAAAGTGCTCATTGATGCAATGCATCTAAAATGAAATGAAAATAAAATTAAATAAAATGTGAAGAGGCAAAATGTGGAAATATTATCGAAATTTAAAGTCTAAAGATGTTGTTGATAGTATAGTCGATATTCAAGAGCTGTATTTGAATGATAAATTTAACTTTAAAATTTAATATTTCATTTAAAGTTATTTGCGTTGCAACTGATAAAGATTTGTGATTTAAATTTATGTTTTATAATAAAATAAGATGGAGGATTTCTATTTTCTGAACTGCGATTCAAATTAACCTTTAATGTAGAGTTTCTTTGAGATTTTGAGTATTAGTAGAGTTTTGTTAAGTGTTTGAAGAGTTTCGTTGAGTTTTTGTAAAGTTTGGATAAGTCTTTGTAGAGTTTCATTGAGTTTTTGAAGAGTTTCGTTTTTTATTCAATTTTATTTATTTTTTATCAATCAAATTGACTCATTACAATAAAAATTGACTAAGATGCATTTTTTTTCACACCTTTTCATTGCATCTGACAATCCATGATGGATGCTCACATTCAGCATTATCTCTGTCATGCATTCATATAAATTTTTTTATTGTACCACCATCACATAGGTGAAATAAACACATCACAGGTGTTTGTCGTTGATTTATTACTGTCATTCAATTTTTTAATTGCTTCCGTTTTTTGTTCCTGTTGAGAGAATGTTGCTGCCATTCTTACATTTCTTTTTTTATTATTTATCACTCATTTTTTTTTGTAAAAGTCAGCAAAAGAAATTTCGTGTAAATTGCATTCAATTTCCCATATGAATTTTATATGAAGGATCTTTTTTTCATTTTCTGTCTTTCACTTTTTTTTGTTTTTACATTTCAACCGCAAATAAAAGGTAAACATTTTTACATTTTTACTTATTTGTGTATGTTTCACATAGAACGTGGTTTTTTTCCTAGTTTTTCATGGGTACCAGTGGTTAACCAAAATAAAAACGACAAAATAATATTCATGCATGAAATATATAACTTGATTGCCTTTCCATTTTTTTATTATTATATATTTTTTTTTTGTTTTTCGTTTTTTTTTTGCATGACTCTTTAAATGTGAGTCAGAATAAAAGGAACAAATACGACAGAAAGACGGTGAAGCGCGTTCAAGGATAAATCATTTCTTGATTCTCATAAATCGTTCAACAAAAAAGATTTATGGATAATTAGTGGGACATACATGTGGCATTTTTTTTGTATTTGAATTATTTGTTGACTTTTTTTTAATATAATTTTATTTTTGTGATTTTTTTTCAAGGATACCGTTGTGATTTAAAAAAAAGAGTTAATTTTATCAGACTTAAAATAAATTTAAAGTTCAAGGATGATTTCAGACATTTCAAGTAGAAAAATAATAAGACGATTCACAGTGGGCAAAAATGACAATCATAAATTTTTGTACAAAACCTTAATTAATCCCGATTTGTTGTAATTTTTTGAAAGTAAGTCGAAAAATCTCAACATAAATATCAAAAATTTGACATTTAAAGTCATTTGTTATAGAAATGAGTTAAAAATGCCCATCACCGTCATTTCTGCCCACTGTGCGCTTAGAATTTAAAACTAATTCAAGCCCAAAACATGTTGAGTTAAATTATTTAAATCGAAAAGTTTTAATAGAAAAATATAAAAAAATGCAATTCAATTGAAATCTTATTCAGACAATAAAAAAAACACATAGTTAAATAATTTTCTGCTTCTTAACTACACATTTGAAAAAGATTTTCTTTTTGTCTTATGCTATTTTTTGCAATTTTGTTATATATTTTTTTTTAACTGAATAAATATTGTTGAAACACGTTTCAATTTGCTTGACACGTGACACAGTTTCTAAATTATTTATATATATTTCAAAGTCGTGTCTTTAATTTAGTGCTCATTTTCTATCATTCCGTAATTTTATCACATTCTCGCTCATATATAAATAAATGAAGAAAAGTTAAAAAAAATACACACACACATAAACATGAGAAAAAGAAATAAAGTCAGCATTTGTAGAGATGTCACAAAAAGTAATTGATATAAAATTTTTCATTCAACCACACACACACACAAATACATACATAAACCATGTTAAAAGTACACATCATCAGTCTAGGATTTTTCTTCAAATGTCTTAAATTTTAAATGATTTTTCTTTCGTTATATTTGAAGCTTATACACATGAAACGAAAACATGTTTCAAAATTAAAGCGAATACAAATAGAGCTTGTATTAGATTTGCTGCAGACATACATTGCTACTCTACACACATCACCTTAATTGAAATCTTATTTTATTATTCTTAACATATGTGCCTGGCTGGTAAACTTCTTACTGTGTCTCTGTACATGTATTTGTGTGTGTTTGTGTGCACTGAAATATATTTGCTTTAGCTCTAAAATAATATTTAGATCTCTTTATTTCTATATATCACATGCTAGAAGACTAAGCTTTAAATTTTAGATTTCACTTGTTCCTTTTTTTCCTTCATTCTCATGGATTTTGTTTTCGTGTAGTTTCTTTTTCATGTTTCACAACAGTTTGTATCACACAAAATGAATATTTAAAGTAAATAACTTTCCCTGGTTCCCAATAATTTGTTGCATTAGGGAGTTATTTTAGTTTCATGTTTCATTCAAAACAGGATGTTTACAAGTCAAGCGAAAATTTATTCGTAGTTTGAAAAAATTTTAGTTGACCTGTAAAAAAATATCATTTTAATAATAAACCAGGATATACAACAAAAATTTTTGAGAAAAATGTCTTTTTTTAATTCTTAAGGCATCATAAACGGAAAAGAGTTAAGCCCAGTTCCGTTTTTGAGTCCACTCTTGTTTGAATGAATAACCATTGAACTTCACACCTTCATGTTAAAAACTTGATCAACTTTGTGACAAGTTATGTAAAAAATCCTCTTGATGGACCCTCTTAAGACAACAAGTCCAAGGTGCTCCGTCGTTTTGGTACCAACAGATGGCGCTGGTTATCATTTTCGTCAATTTTAAGACTTTCCCGGAAAATTTTCCTAAGAAAAAGTTCATTTAAGACCGAAGTCTTCATTCTAAAGACTGTAACACTGGTGTTTTATGTAAGTCAACGAGGTGGCGAACAAATGCAATTACAACACGAATTTACACGGGCGAAAAAAAATTCCGTAAATCCAGAAAAACAAATTTCCTCATAATCAAATCATTTAAATATTGAAAAATGCTCAGAGGACCCAAAAAACTTGAATAATACCTGGCCGAAAGGGTTGAAGTCGTGGATAACTTCAGTTTAGTACTTTTTTAATTGTGATTTCAGAGAATCAATCAATCAAAGCGTATCACTGACCGTTGACCATATGCTCAAATAAGCTGATTTTTAATATATATTTTTTTTTTAATTTATGCCATCACTCATCTTTTTTTACATCACTCATTTATCAATAAATGCTAAGCAAAGCAAAAAAAAATTAATAATAATAATAATATGACAATAACAACTTTTATGTGACTAATAAATAATAATAATATTGTCGAATATACGCCCTTTTTATTAATAACATTGAAACGATTCAAATAACAGAGACAAACTCATAAAATCATTCATTTGATGTACCAAGTGTCAAATTTTTATTAAACATAACATCACATATATGGACACTTTAACAAGAGAGTTATAGAGAGAATAAAAATAGCATGGTCATCAATATCATGAGGACAAGTATCGCAATCGTATAATTTGAAAAGATATAGCAGGACATTTAAAATAAAAAGGGATCGAGGGTAAAATAGAAAAAAAAAATAAAAATTTAATAAATTTTGTTATTGAAATGAAAATTGACATTCGACCTCTTGCTAGTCATTTATACTGAAAGAAAGAATTTATGAAAATAAATTTCAATTTTTAATCGTGATAAAGCCAGCCTTGAATTGTATTGAATTTTAATTTCACATCCAATATGATTGTTGCCTAAAAAAAGAAAATAAGTTAAATGGCAATGAATAGTAATCGGAAACGTAAGCATATTTATCTTAATTCCAATTCAAAGGCAAACTTACTTTCAAAATGACACTCATATTAGAAAAGGGACTCCATCATAAAACACATCACGCACACTTATCGATAATAATAATAATACACATTTCTTTTATTCTTTTTATTTTTCCGATTTTTCACAACAATGTCCTTTTTTTTCTTTCTTTTTTTGAATTTAATCTGAGATGTATCATCTTCCTAATAAATTGTCACATTAGACACATTTGTTATGTTATTATTCATCCATTCTCTATTTTTTTGTATTTTTTTGACTGTGTACCCTAAAGCATTGTACAAAATGCAACATACTTGACTCAGATGACTTATATAAATATAAAAATACTTTCATAATAAAAGAAATAAAGGCAAAACGACTGCTATTATCATCCTCTGACCTATGTGTCTATTAAGTGACCTTTTAAACATTTATTTTGAAAATATTTATTTAGTGTGCTATTTCTTCATATTATTTTTTTTTTGTTTGTATTTAACAATGAAATTTCATTCAAAGGAAAAAATTGTATTCATTCAATGAGATAAGATAAGTTAATCAAAGTTAATCATAATAAGTAAAATCAAAAGTTATTTAAATTCGACACTCAGAGATACCACAAATAAGTAAATACCAGAATATTTAGGCAAATGTGATGGTTTTAATAAAATTATTAGCTCGATTAACTTTACATTCAATTACGAACTAACAAACTAATCTTTACATTAAAATGAATGGAGTATTTATTTAACAAATAAATGGATGGACAGGTGTCTGCTTTACAGTATCAACTTGGATTATTTATGCATTGCATGTATTTTGTATTTGAAAATGATTTTACACGGAAAAATAATTAGATGCTAAGTTTTTTAAAAGGCAGGCTTACTTGACTTTACTTGACAGTTCAAATAAAAGACATAACAGTGGAGGAAGAAAGATTTTTAGACAGCCCTGTTGCAGAGAGACAATCAATTAAAAGATTGTTCCTCATTATGTGTGCTCTCAAAGTCAGATCAGATTTGTAGGGCGGCTATTAAGTCTGCACTCAGACCATCAGTCGGGCTCATTGTATCTACCCCATTATCATCATCCGAGAGACTTAGCTATTATCATGTCATTCCAAGCAGTTGACACCTTTACCTAACCTTTAACTCAAATTGAGTAGCCGGAAAAAGAAATATTTGAGATTTTAAAGTTTAATGGCCAGAGCGAGAATCGAACTGCAAACCTTAAGATCCAACACGCTAATCACTGCACCGTAAATTCTCCAAATCTTTTAAGGTCACACGCTTAATCATTGACTTAGATAGATGGTGGTGCATTGGAACGATGATCAATTCTGAGACAAATTCTGGGCTTTATATTAACGGTGTTTTTTGCTTCACATTTTCTACAAACTATCAATGTAAGTAGTGAATTAACGATGTGCTTAAAAGAAAACTGCAGCTTTGTCTTGTAAGCATATCCAATCTTTTTACATTTTCATTAAATATAAATAATAATATTCCCATATTGTCTAGTGGTTAGGATACTCACCAACTTATTCAGGTTAAAATTTACCTCAGGGCTTCAATAACTTACATTTGTCAGCAGCTCCTTCATAGTTCATCTTTTAAGTCCTTAATCTAAAATCACTTCAAATTTTTAGGATACTTACCAACTTATTCGGGTTAAATTTCCTCTGAGCTTCAATAACTCACATTTGTTAACACATCCTTGAAAGTTCATTTCTTCAGTCCTTTTTTCTCCGTGTAATCGAAAATGGTTCAAATTCGTTTAAATATTTATATGGTCTTTCGATAGTTTGTAATGCATGTAACTACAATCTGCTTAAGATAATCTTCATCCTTTCTATGTCATTTAATAGCAATTACAATACAGACATTTTATCACTAAATGCATTGGTTATCTTCATCCTTATGCATACTAAAATTTCCTTGCAAAGTGTTACAACATTATTCAAGAGATAAAGTATTTCATAAATAGTTAAATTCTGATTTGAATTGTGAGAGATTTTAAATTTAAAAGTTAATCAACTTAAAGGGGTTTTGCAAAGAAAATAAATCACATGAATGAGGTGATATGTTATTTCATACTAATTAAAACCCTTTTCAAATTATTTGACATATTTACTTCAATTTAGTTTATTTTTTTGTTTGATAATTCAGAATAAATATTAATGAAAATTGATGAGCTTTTATCTGTTTTAATTTAAGTTTATGAACTAAAACTTATAAGATATCTTCGACATATTTGATAAACCACACAAAAAAAATCTAAGAGTAAAGTTATGTTTTTCTTTGAAAATAATGATGAAGATACATGTGATGTGTGAAATTGTGTCAGTGTTGTGTGATTAATTCATTCTCTACTGTCGATATCTCAACTTAAGATTTTCATTGTAAAATGTGCTATAAATAAAACAAAGTTCTTCAAATTTACACGTGTTTTGATGAAATTGAATCCGAGAATAGAAAATTTTTTGACTAAGAAAAGGAATTTTTAATCAGGAGGAAAAAAAAATGGTGTTATGTGATACTAATTTTAATTTCACACACTTTTCACTTAATGCTATAAGTAAACTTGGCACATATTCTATTTATTTTAGAAAATCCAATTTCCTCTATTTATTTGAAAAAGTTAGATAATAACATGTTATTTTTGTCTTATCCGAAAAATAAAAGACATTTCATATGCCCTTTTTGCCACTTGAAATTTTTGTTAAAAGCAGCAAAAGTGAAGGAAATATCAAATAATATCAAACAAAAAGGGTCATACATTGTTTTTATTGCTCAAAAAGTATTACTGTATAGCAAAATTTTGACATTTAACATACAGGCACACACACACATACACATTTAAAAAGGCACAGAGAAACAATATGCCAAAATTCCAACTATTTGCCTTATCAACCATTTAAGCCGGCATTAATGACAAAACATTTTCAAAAAATTTACGCGTTCATTGTGTGTGGGTGTGTGTGCTTGTATGGATTTTTAGATAGGACATTATTTTTGATATTGAAAGTGTCCGGCTATACAATGTGAAATTAAATGACATTACTCTGAGTGTAATCTTAAAAGCTCATGAAAAAGAGATATGGGTAATTCAGAGTTTTAATAACAGTGTACAGATATTATGTGCTATAAATGATGACATTGGAAAAGTTGTGACAACATAACAATTTTTGGAACCTCAATAAATTTTGATGCGTTTCCATATAAAAGTATAACAACAAAAAAGTGAAATAAAATAGAATGGAATCAGGAAATAAGGATTTGAAAGTGCTTTTCTTTCCTCCTAACAGTGTCTAAAGTGTCACTTTTTATCTAATCTTTCTTCGTACATTGACAACTCTCTGTCTAAAAACAATAAAGACACATATCTGATATCTAATTTCGATTGAATGTTTTTTCATAGTCTTTTGTGTACACATACAATAAAGATTTTATTACACACACCATATCACACAATCATCATCATCATCATTATTATTATTTTCATCATTGCACAGTTTTTTTTTTCATTTATTCATTTAAGAGAATGAATTTCATTACACACACACACACACTCACATCGTCATGTGTCTTTTCATTTCATCAAAAACTTTTTCATTCAATCCTTCTTATCACTTTCATCTTATTATTATTATATTATGTATTGAGTGAGTCAGTGTGTGTGGTTATGTGCGTAGGATTTTTGTTATGACAGTAATCATATTCATTTCATTTCATTTAATTTACTATTTTATTTATTTTATGCGTGGCTGTACTTTTATCGGAATAAAAAAGAGAGATTTTTTTTTGTAAATTAATTTTATATTCATGAGTTTCATTTTATATTTGTTATTGTTAAAATGAAATTATATGAAAATATCAAATAACTTGGCCTTTTAAATTATTATCAAAAAATTATCATCAAAGGACTTATCAGAACAGCGAAGGTATCTCCAATGAAAATCTGTATTAAAAGTGTTATAAATTTTAGGAATGTGAAACGATGACTTGAAGGTGTGTATGAGAGTTAACATAAATTTTCTGATAAATTTTTTTTTCTTTCCAGATCTACTATGATTTTGAATTATTTGGCCACTTAGGTAAATCCCTCGCCAAAGAACTCTACGACAATTTTTTGGAGAAGCTCACATACCTCTCTAAATTGCCTTATGGGCATATCCAAGTCAAAGGTAAGCTCTTAGATATCTACTGGTCATTATGTTATTCAGTAATGGAAAACCAACTCAAATATGCATTGCAAACAACCCAAAACAAAATAATCAGATCACTTTTTTGGCCTGAATAAATTAACGAGAAAATCTACGAACACTTCAACTAATGATTAAACATAAAATCCTGTTTGTAGATCAAACGAAAGTTCTGGATAGTCTGCTCTTAATTAGAAAAATTAATACGAACATGATTACGAACTCCCTTAAACTGAAAACTTTTCAGAACCTTCACAAGTACAGTATCAGACAAAAAGGCGAATGCCAAAATCTAGATTGAACATACTCCATAATAGTTTCTTGATCAAGGGTCTATCACTGTACAACAAATTACCACGATCCATCAAAGCAGAAAAAACTTCAATTTCTTTAAACACTTTATAAGAACGCAAACAGCCGTAAACTGATGATCTCAACTCAAAAAAAACCACCATTCTGAAAAAATCATCTCCAACTCGATTGTCAACCTGAGCCTACTCCACTACTACCATACACCACTACTCTTTGAGCGTCCTTCTGACAAGAGACCAACTCGCTTCATCACGCCTAGACAAGCAAACAGCTAAAAACAATAAATAAATTATATATAAAAAGAAAACAACTCAAATACCTGGGCATTACCATTGATCAACTGTCGATCTTCAAACAGAAACACCAGTGTAACTTGAAGGTGTGTGTTCATTCATGCCTTTTATCAACCAATTCATTTGTAATTCAGTTTCATGAGAGCCGTTTGAATTTCATACTCAATTCTCTACTCAAATAAAGCAAATGAATTTAAATTCAAGCAAATTTCCATGAGTATCAAATTAACAAACATCAACTTTTAAATAAACGACACAACATTACCAGTAATAACTACAATAAAAAAATAAAATAACAAACAAAAAAAAACTATGTGTTAAAATTTAAAGATGGTAAGCATATTCTCTCAGTTAAAAAATGAATGCGCATGACTCGTTAAGATACTTAACGTTTTAGATTTCGTTTCAATTTTCCGAATACTTCAACGACAAAAACGATGACTTTCCATTCGTTAATTTACTAGGGACTGTTTCAATCCTTTCATTACTATTACTACAGTTTTATTATATCAAATCCAAACTCCTTGCAAAAAAAAATATATATTTTTTATTTATTTATTATTTATGTTATATAATTTACTTGTTTCTTTATTTTCGTAGTGTGTTGTGATGTAGTGAAATGAAAACACATGAAACGAGAATCATAATTTTTTGGACGGTCAAGGACATTTTATCTGTCCTAAATTTGTCTTTCGTTTTTTTTTTATCATTCTTCAAATGAATTATGATTTCCGTTTTGTGTCAGTAACATCTGATGCATTCTCTCTGTGAAAAGAATTTATACAATAAATATTATTCTTGGAAGATTACAGTCTGTAAAATTTTCATCATAAAAATGAAAAATTTATAAAAAAAATCTTGCCTCACTCTTGAAATTACCGCTCATGTAACATTTAATGTCTTATTTTAACAACAAGAGTATGAAACATTTTAATTTATATTTTATATGAAAAAAAAAATTTTCCCATCCAAAAAATTAATGAGTTAAAAGCTGAAAAGCTGTCTAACTGTTTAATAAAGATAACTCATATAAATTTCAGAATTACAACATACACTTAACAAAAATTTTATGGGAAAAAGTTTTTTACTTCTTTTTTTTACACACAGAATGATGAATTTATGTGCCTTTCACTCATTACATTCTGTCTACATTTCATACCCATAAAACCTAATAAAACAGAGAAAGAGAGAGAGGTACAAAATAATTTTATATCAAGACAGATACACTTTTTTTTGCTCATTATGAAGCATCGTATATTCAATGTATTTATGCCAAAAAACGAATTAATTCATGACCTTGTTTTAGTATTTAACGCTTAAATCAAGTCCAATAAAGATTTTTTTTGTTTTTAATAATTATTTGAATACATGAGCGCAACGTGGTCTTGAAGGTTGTCAAGACATGAAAACTTATTAAATTCTTTGTTTTTCTTTAATAAATTTAAAGAAAAAGTTGAAGAAACAAATACATTTTAAAATGTATTCAATTTCACAAAAGTTTTTGGCAAGCGAAAGTATTTACAAAATTTTGTAGATATATCATTCATGTAAAGCAAGGTTGGTACTTGCAAAATGATAACCAAAAGTTTATCCATATAAAAAAATACAGTTATTGCTATGAGAAATTATCATGGAATGTACTAGAGTGCCTAGAAATTGCTTTACAATGTGATCATAAATTATTTACGAGAGCTGTTTTTATGGAGATCAATTACAAATTCGAATTTGAACAGCTTGACGAATTTTAAAATCATTGTTTTTAAGAGAGCTGCTTGGAATCGTTCAATTTTGAAAAAACTCGATTATTTTAGTAAAAATTACTAAAAATACATGGCACCCCCTGCAATAACCTCCGCCCTTACGAACGGTAGACAGTTCCAAGACCCTATAAAGAAGGAGAACACGAGCGCTAACATTATCTTGGCCTTTTTCAATTTAAACGGATTTGAGCTTCAATTTATGAAGTTTGACAACATTATGGGTTCTGATAGTGGTTTTCAAGTCAATTTATTTGCCTCCAGGGACGAATTTAAAATTTTGCTTTAGGACGAGAAGTCTTGTGTCAGAATAAATGTATAGAATTGAAATTTTTGCCAAAATTAATTTATAAAAGTATACGAACCTAAGGCAAACTGAGATCCTCTTCCTTGTCTCCATATCCCGCCTTTTTATAATAGACCCTGCCTGCAACAAAACAATTTTATTATTGTTTGAAATCACAGGCCATCAAAATATGGACTACACTGTAATTAAATTTCAAGTTCTGTTTTCTTTAAACTACGATGTGGTTTGAAAATCAATAATTCCAGTTTTAACCGTATCTTAAGACTCTAAAATTTAAATTCTTCCATATTTCTGGGTCACTCTACATTTTTAAACAGTAACAAGCATAGATAATGATAAAAGAAATACAAAAAAAAAGTTTATAAACGAGGCAAATAAATGAATGAATGAATAAATAAATATAATAAGAAAAATCCATAAATTCAAGTAAGTGAGCTACGAGAAACACTTTGTCTCAAGTTTTCTTTCTCTTGTACTTTCATCATCATCATCATCATGAAAAAAATCAAACAAATTGTTAATTTTATGAAAATCAGACATCAGCACTATTAAACTCATACATTGTAAGAAACATTGAATGAAAATTATGAAAATCTGAGAAAACTTTTTTTTAAATCTCTGAATAATGAAATAAAAACACAACAAATACTCAAATTTTCCGAGCTGTAATTCCATGTAAACATATTTATTAATACCAGTTGATGCCTGTCTTACTTAAAATTTTATAAATGAAAACACACACACACACACAACACACTGCTACTCATAATAAAAATTTATCTTGATTAATGACTTGCTAAGTAAAAGGACTTCAGTTAACAAAAAAAAAACGTATTTTAAAGACTCGACAACTTTATTACAACGAACATTTTGAAGAATCTCACTAGAAAATAATAATAAAAAAATGTATGTTATGGTTTTCATGTGAAGAGCAAAAAATAAAAGAAAAAAAAAATAAATATAAAATGTCTTTGTAAATGTCATGTCAAAAATGATTTTTTATGTTCCTTTATAGCCATAAAAAAAATAGGTTATGCCCCAAAAATTCTTTGAAATGATTAAGGCCATAAGGTTTTTTTTTCTTCAAATAAATTAAGTAAAATTGCTCATTTTACCTTTTTTTAAAAAAATTAATATAAAAAAATGCTCTCTTAAGTGTTGCTTTGATGTTATTTTTGTTGTATGTTAAATTGTGAGCAATTTATGAAAGCTTAAAAAAAATTATTTTCAATTCTGGAAATGTCGGAAAGAAAAAAAGGGATAACGTTGAGCAAAAGAAAACATTGATTATGACAAGCAAATTAAGTTGTTTATTTTTAATTAATATTGAAAAAGGGATTCATTCAAAAATATAAAAATATTTTATTTCGCAGAATAAGTTGAAAATTAAAAGTTGGATGAAATTTTTTTATCTTTAATTTCATTAAACTCAATTATTTGACAAGTCCTTGAATTCAACTCATTAGATTTTAATTTTCTTAACAAAATGTTCGTGAAAAATGAATTGAAAAACCCTGCAGACCTTTGACAATGAACTTCTTTAATTGAGAATTTTTTTTAAAAAACCCCCTGAAATTATGCAATATATTCGTTTCAACGAAATGAAATATTTTGGCGACGCGAATTTCTTAAGAAAACAAGTTTAAATTGAATTTTAACCGTTGGTTTTACCGTTTTTTTTTGTAGTTTTAGCTAAAAGTGGTGTGAGCTTAAATTCAAGAGAATATTTCAAGCTTCAACTTTGCCCAAGTAACCAAGAACACATTGCATACATTAAGGGGTCAAAAATGCGAAACACACAATTTGAAGTTCATTTGACGGTTGGTGACGACGCAACTCTGCTGATTGTGTATTTGGCTTCCAATTTTTCTGATTATAAATTTTAAAATTTAACTTGCGATTAACTTTAACGCTTTTTTTGCATAGTTTTAGGAATACTCGTTAAATTGGGATGAAAATTTATTCAACACCCATGGTCTTTATGAAACTAAAACAACAAAAAAACTTATGGCTTTGACAAACCAAATCTTATTTGTATAAAATTTACTTGGATTTCAAAAAAATAAAAATTGTACAAAAAAAATTACATTACATATTTTCTCTTAAAGAAAGGAAAAAAGTCATTTTGTGTTTATCACATTAAAAAAAAATATAAAGCCATTTGATTCGATTTGCAAACGTGCAAATCGTTATCTCTCCTTTTTTTATTTAATTTCTTTTTTTTTTATTTTAAAGAAAATCTTTCTATTCAACCTTTTATGTCATTTTTTTTATCCAATTCCAACATCTTCACTTTTCTTTTTACTTTTCATTTTTGTGCATATTGGAGATTTTTTTCCCTTCGTTTCTGTAATTTGCATAGATAGATTACATTTTAAAAGTAAGTATTGGATTCTGTTGAATTTGAATGTGACCTGATTATTTTATGTATTTTTTTTTTATCTTATTTTATATGAAGTTATTAGAAATGCTTTTTGCATTTTTATTATCAGATAAATTTGGGATAAGAAATTTTTTTTTCTATTTGTACCAAAAATTTGTGTAGTGAGATTACTTTTGTTAATTGCTCTGAATAGGAACCATGAAATTGAATAAAAAAATGAATTAAAATCAAAATTTTGCTTTGTAATGAATTTTTTATTAAGTTACAATAAAAAAAAACCTAAATCAAATTCATAAGTTATCAAAAAATTATGAAAATGTCCTTGTACAAAAGGTGCCTTGAAGGAGACAAAAAAAAATATACATTTAAATTATTTGATATGAATTTAAATTATATTTTTCATTACAAATACACACACACACACACACACAGTTAATACCATGGTCAAATCCTAGACAAAATAAATGTAAAAATATATTTTTCGTGCATGATTTTGCATATTGTGTACAAATATAATACTAAAAGCTTATGAAAAAAAATGTTTCCTTCATAAAATGTATTTTTTTTTTTAGAAAAAGAGGTATACAAAAAATAATACTTTCAAACAGGAAAAACATCTGTGTGTGTATGTGTGTGTATTTGAGAGAAAATGAAATGAAAAAAAGACACAGACATTTTGCCAAAATAAAAATTTGTGTGATCTGAATAGAAATGATGATTTTAATATTCAAATCTGCAACACACAGCCCAAAAAAAAAGTTCAAACTGGCCAAAAAATAAATTTATCTCTACTTTTTATAATAATATAAAAGTTCTCACACTGGGTGTGTGTGTGTCAGTGTGTGTACATGTGTGTCAAATATAGGACTAAAGTTAGATATTGATTTTGGAATTTATTGATGAAGCGAGTGATGCTTCATGTATATGTGGTGGCTAAAAGGATTTTTTTCTTTAACTTCCTTTCACAAATAAAAACATACACACACACAGACACACATTAATTTTATTTGCCTTCTAGCTTTCTTATTTTACCTTTTTTTTATTCCTTAAAAATGCCTTATAAAGACATATAGAAGGTTACCTGGTAAAGCTACTTTTGATACCTTTCTGATTGAATTTGTGATTCATTTTTTTTCTCTTCTTTTATGTTTTCATAATACATGCGCACACACACACACACACTTACATAACGATATTCATAACAAGTAAATCGGTTATCAAAGGATATAATTTTTTTATATAAATTTCTTTTATTTTGTGTCAGGACAAGTTATTTTAGAAGTTGAAGGATTTTTTTGCAATCTCATTGAATTGGTTTACTATAACAACAACAACATAAAAAAATATCATGAATGGAAAGATATAAAGGATTTAAAATTAAGTCAAAAATCATTGACCAATTTTGTTCAATTTACGTGTGTAAAGTGAAAGTCATTGTTTGGAAAATTTTAATGTATTTTAACTTTATCAGTGCTGTTAAGAGGAAAAAATGAACTTTTACAGACGGTTTGTTCAGTATCTGTGCTGTATCAGTTACATGACTTAAGAACTGAACCAGACTCCAGTACATATGTACGTAAGCGATCGTAGCGCCACACCGCCAAAGCGGTAATTTTTTAATGTATATAAATATTTAGTTCCAAATTATTCTGCTTTTCTCTGGGCTTGCCAGGCATCTGGAAGTCGATCTGAAAACCTGTGATGTGAGTGAGGTGGGCAGAGTCAGACTACGTGGATTGCTATGAGTTCTATGGATTCATCTAACCTTTGAACCAGTTGTTTCTCTAGATTTCGTTTCTTCTTCATGAGATATGCTGATAAATTGGTATGCACAATGGACCCGCTTGTAGATCTGAGTGCTGGTTCTCTTCTGTGAAAACCGCCCTATAAATCTGATCTGAACCTTTGAACATGTCACTTTCATGAAAATTTCTGGGCATTTACCTGTCTAAATTCTTGTCAACTGCGATTATTTTCTGTAGTTTAATTCAAATTCCTCATATTCTGAGTTTATTGAACTTGAATCGATACATGTTAACCCTTCAACTCAATTTCCATGTCTCAAAAACTGTAACACATTTCATATTTTCATCATACATCACAAAAAATTCTTGTCACGTATTCGCCACATGTGTTATGTGGACCTTCGTTCATTTCAATGTAAAATCAATCAGTGAACTTAAAAATTTCTAATTCTCTCTTTATTAAATGTTGCAATTTTGTTCAGATTCTCACCTGAAATGAATGAAAATACAAGGTAAAATATTGATCAAGGTCATATTGAAACAATTTTCTTTAATAAATTGTAGTACTTTGTTTAACTGTGACCGTTGAACGTTTCTTATATTTTTATTATGATACGAAAAGAAATGTAACGCAAAGAAAGTCAGAAACTGAATTATATTTTTTTCTATGATACAATTTTATAATAATAGTAGCTGATTGTTAGACGAAGCGGAAATTTGTTAATCACGTCCTTTGGGAAAATATATTTTATTTTTATTGTTTGACTTTCATTCGTATATTAAAGTGTTTTTCTATTTTTTTTTATACAAATTTTCTTATAAAAATAACACGAATGAAGAAAAACGAATTTAAATCATAGTTATGATTGCTTTTCAATGCTATTTTATTTACTTGATCTACCATCCGTGAATACCAAATTTAAATGTGATTTTTTTTGTCATTAACTTACAACTTTTATAAATGAAAAATAAATCCCGAAGTTATGCAATCAATGTCACTTTGAAAATTTTAAACGTACTTTTAATGATTTTAATGCTTCTAATGAAGTGAAATTGAATTTGAAATATAATTGAAAATGATTGATTTAAATTTTAACAAATCAGTGGTCACTTTATATGACATGGAACATGAGTGTGTTAAATTGATTGCATATATTCAGGAGTTTTTAAAATAATTTGATGTTTTTATGGATTTTATGATAAAAGTTTTCTTTGTTACTTAAAATATGCAAAAGTCAAAGAAAAATCCAGTTTATTTAAATTGAATTTATCATAAAATATGATAAAAAATATGAAAAAAGTAAAGATAACAAAGAAAAATCATTTAAATGCTTAAAGGAGGTTTTAAATGCATACCGATTCAAAGACAATTCTTTTTATCTGGTTCATTCACCATGAAAATTATTATTATTTTTTACTTTACTTTACTTTTTATTCTTTCTTATTACTTTTATTTTAATCTCTTCCTTGAATATTTATTTTTGTTGTTTTATTTCACGGAGGTTGTTGCATTTTACCTACATAAACTTTTCTTTGATTAGGCTTCCAACGATTTTTATTCTTATTTTATAAAAAAATAAGATCTCAAGTACTAAAATCAATATTTTTGCTGTTTTATGATGAGGAAAAAACAAGAATAAAATTAAATAAATCCAGATTGAGATGTAAATATGTACAAAATAACAATAATAATAATAAACATAAAAGTAAACCAATTAAATAAATTTATATTCGTTCATTTGTTATTATTATTCAATGAAAACCTTAAATTGTGTGCTGTTTAATATTAAAATTGAAAGAAAATCAAAAAATTTGAAGGAAGAACGCTTTTTCATTTGAAATGATGTAATAATGAAAAATAAATATAAAATCAAAGAAGACGATGAAAAATAGCGAACAAAGACAGTTAGCATACGAATAAGATTTAACTCTTAATTTTTTATTAAAATGGAATAGCAATTGAAGAATCAAAGGAAAATGTTTCAAGACAAAAGGAAATCATAAAAAATTTAATTAGATTGGAAATTTACTTGATTTTTTGTTTTATTTTATTTCATTTCATTTTATAGCGTTTTTCTTTGATTTGAAGGGAAATTCAAAGAAATTTTTTTTTCTGAGAATTTTATTCGCTGTAATTTTTCTTTTTCATTATTATTTGAATTTAAATTTAACATATTTTTTTCTTGAATTGTGTTAAATTGAAAATGAATTTATTGGACCTGATATTTGATGATGACATTTTACTTTAAAATTAAATTTGACCTAACCTTAAAATTACAAAAGTAATTTTAGACCACATATGTTCAAATTTTGAGGTTTTAGATAAGTAAACAAAATCAAGTGTGAATCCTTATATCAATTTAATTTTAAATGTCATTTAACTGAATTTGTTTTGTGGCATAGACAAATTTCGGAGAAAATTTATTAAAAACTTGAGAAAAAATTTGAGTAAATTTACAATGCAAGGGTCAATGAATGTGTCTACATTATTAAAGTGAATTCTACAATTTTAATGAATGAGTTATTATTGAGACATTATTTACATAGACACACATTTAAATACGTAATTCAAAATGTACTCTCATTTGATTAAAAAAATAATGTGGATTGATAAAGGTCACAATTCATGTCAATTTTGTTTATAGTGGGAGTATTTTAGGGTATTTCTGCTGTCTGACGTTGTTGAAATGATTCAAAAAAGTAAACAGATTCGACATGAAGCTAATTTGACATTTGGCACAATTGACATTTGACGTATATGGTGAATTTGACATTTGTTTGATTAGGTGAATTTGGCCTTTGAAAGATTTGAAACTTTATCTAATTTGACATTTGGCAGATTTGACATTTGACGTATTTGCTGAATTTGACATTTGTTTGATTACGTGAATTTGGCCTTTGGAAGATTTGATGAATTTGGCCTTTGGAATATTTGACATTTTGCGAGTTTGGCATTTGATTTATTTGACATATAACGAAAAATGCGCTTTAACTGACATCCTTAAAGCTATACATGTTCAAAATTGAATTCAGCTCGTGGAATGCCTGCATTTTAAGGTTTTTATAAGCCAGATCAATTCAAAATTTCAATCTAATCAAGGCCGTTAAATAACAGTTAACAAGAAAAAAATTTGCATTCCCATAATTACGAACAAACTTTCCTCACAAAGTCAAATATCACAATTTATGAGATAATAAAATGAGCCACGGATATAACGCGTTTAATTTTGTATAATAAACAAGAAAATAGCGAACAAACAAAGAATACCAAGATAATTAAAATGAAAAATTGAGCAATATATTTGAAGCAGTCGTCTTAATTATGACAATTTTTAATCGTCTTCTCCCCACAATTTCATTTTTTTTTATAAAACATTTTCCACTTTTTATAGTCCAAGCAAGCAATTTTCATTACTAAAAGTTAATAGTGAAAAGTTTTTAGCTACTCATAATAAATGAAGTAGTTACACATTTTTATTTTTAAATTGAGTTTTAATGAAAATTAATTAGTAAATTTATTTTGTTACATAATAAATTTAATTAAAAAAGTGGGATGGCAGTGAAAATAAATTTGGGAAAAAATTAAAATGAAATAACGATTATCGTCATAAAAAACTAAAATAAATGGAAATCTTTTCATAGAAATAACATTTTTAGAACACAAACTCAAAAAAAAAATCTCATTCACTTCTTCACAAACAAAGCCTTTAATTTTTTGTTTTAAAAATAAACTTTCTTTTCATTTAAGCCACCAAAATAGAATGCAAACAATGTTTTTCTCTTATTCAACGCACACCAATTTGTGTCATCACTTTGTAACTTCTCTGAGTCACTAAAATTTTATGATATTGTCTTTTTGACTACACTCTCAAACAAAAACCAGTGGGACATGCCAGTGGGAACCTAGTGGGGCCAGTGGGATTTTCCCACTGGTCCCACTGGCACCAGTGGGACCAGTGGGAGACCAGTGGGACACCAGTGGGACTCCAGTGGGGCCAGTGGGACCAGTGGGAAACCAGTGGGAGACCAGTGGGGCCAGTGGGACCAGTGGGAAAAACTTGACCAGTGGGAGAACCAGTGGGACACCAGTGGGACCAGTGGGCACTGAATACCAGTGGGACATAAGTGGGAGAATACACACCAGTGGGACACCAGTGGGACTCCAGTGGGACAAGTGGGACCAGTGGGAAACCAGTGGGACACCAGTGGGACCCCAGTGGGGCCAGTGGGACCAGTGGGAAACCAGTGGGACCAGTGGGAAACCAGTGGGACACCAGTGGGAGACCAGTGGGGCCAGTGTGGGACACCAGTGGGAGACCAGTGGGGCCAGTGGGACCAGTGGGAAACCAGTGGGACACCAGTGGGACCAGTGGGAAACCAGTGGGACCGTCAAAAAGCTCAAAAAATTAATTTATTTAATTTTTTTTATTCAATTTTCAAAAAAAAAATATACTTTTTGAAAAAAATTCAAAAAAATTACTTTTTGAAAAAATTCGAAAAAATTACTTTTTGAAAAAAATTCGAAAAAATTACTTTTTGAAAAAAATTCGAAAAAATTACTTTTTGAAAAATATTTGAAAAAATTACTTTTTGAAAAAAAATCGAAAAAATTACTTTTTGAAAAAACTCGAAAAAATTACTTTTTGAAAAAAATTCGAAAAAATTACTTTTTGAAAAAAATTCGAAAAAATTACTTTTTGAAAAAAAATCGAAAAAATTACTTTTTGAAAAAAATTCAA
>LN483738.1:0-26520 GCA_900002565.1 Culicoides sonorensis
AATCATGACTAGAAGGAAAATATTATTATTATTATTAAAATTTTCATTTACACTTTCATTGCATATTAAAGGAATTTATTCATCTCGATTTTTATTTATGCAAAAAATTTATATGAAAGATGATAATAATGTTCACCACGAAGATAATGTTAATGTCAAAATAAAGAAACGTGCCGGATATGTTTGTGCTCGTTACGTGCTTATTAAAAATTTGCGTTTGTTCTATTTTTGTTTAAGAAAAAATATATATAACGTTAAATCACAAAATTGGATTGAATTGATACATTAAATGGAATTTTTTTTTATGATTACTTTTTTTCACTCACTCACTCAAAGGTCCTTAGAAAAAATAATAAAAAAGGAGACATTCATTTTTTTTTTTTGATATATAAAAATCAATCGATGATGATTCAATTTTTTTTGCTTGATTCAAATAATAATAGAAAGAATAAGCATATAATATCTTTTTTTTGTTCAGAAAAGCCCATTTAAAATCATCATCATAATAATGATAACAAAATGCCTTATTCAAATAAAGTGAGAAATCTTTTGTCACTTGGACTTTTGTCACAAAATAGCATAAAAGGAGATACAACAAAAGGAATGAATATGTTTTATTATTGAAATAACAAAGAAAATATTTATTCCTCTCGTATTTTTTTTTGCTTTTCTTCTTTCTTTTTTTGTTATTTGAAAGCCTTAAAGCTGTTTTAGGGTATGGACAAATTTATGGTCATATCACTTTATCTTTAAAGAGAAGACACAATTTTTCTTTAAGGTATTTTGCTATGAAATTTAATGATTTGCCTTTAAAGTATTTAGATTTTTGATCTCAATGGATTGAATTTGAGTAAATTACACTCGAACTGAAATTCATGGAAAAATTTACCAAGGCTAAGTTTCATTTGGATATGGCTTCAATTCTGCGCGTCAATTTTATGTGGGTGTCAGTTTTTTCCATTATTTGTGGCATCTTCTTCATTGTGTTTCAAATAAAAAAGGTCTTTTTATGTTATCATTTTACGTTTTCATCTATCAATTTGTCTTTTGGATGTCAAAACATCGATAGCCTCCTCTAAATAAGGACATGTTTCAGAATAATGCGCATTATGTTACATGTAAAAAATTTCAATTAAAATTTCATATTAATTTTAAATCAAAAATGATATCACCACCATCATCATCATCCATGTTGTACTAAAGCACATCCTCATTAAAATCAATTTGTAACATGCCATTTAATTAGTCATTAATTCATAGACGCATAACATGCAAAATGTGAATGAAACAATTGATTATGCATTAGAGATGTTTGAACAGCAACAACACCCATAAAATTAATCTCATTTCAGTTCTGAACATTCATTCAAACTATCTGGACTAAAAGCTTCATTTATTTTAACAAAAATACGTATTTTTTGTGTGCGTGTGTGTGTTATAAATGACGATCACAATGTTTTTTGTATTATTTCTTATGATATTACTAATCCATTGTTTCTATCAAAATAATCTGACGACAACATGTGACAAAATTGAATTGAAATGTGATATCACTGATAGTTTAAAATGTACATTTTTTAATGTGTATTATAAGAGTTCGGTAAATAATGGTAATGATAATGCTGATAAAATTGTAGTTTTCTATGATTTGGGTGAAAATTTTACAATTGGACACGAGAATGATGATAGTTTGCAAGATATAGAAAATAGTACTTTGAAAAAAATTAACAAGGATGATGATGCTGATGATGACAACATATTATTGTCATATCCTGCGGAAATGAAAACCCATATTGAATTCATTGAATCACAACTTGAACAGATTCCACCGGAATTATTTGTGCATTATAGTGGTGTACAGGAATTTGTGGCATGTGGTGTCAAATTACAAATATTGAATGAACATTCATTTACTGGTGCTGCCTTTATGGAACGTATTGATTTATCACATAATGAAATAAGAAGTGTATTAAATGACCAAATTTTTCAAAATATGTCATCCATAGAAAAGTTGGATATGTCATATAATGAAATCAAAGGGATCGAAAAGGGTACATTTAATGACTTGTTTCGGTTAATGCATCTTGATTTATCACACAATAAAATAGAGGAATTGGATGAAAATATATTTGAAAATCAAATGGCATTAGAAGTGCTTGTACTGAATAATAATAAATTGTTTTGTATTTGTTTAAAGCATTTTGCCAATACTGTCAACCTTATTTATGTGTCACTTGAAAGCAATTTCCTGGAAAAAATCGAAAGCAATACATTTGCCCATCTTCGCAATTTGGAGTATCTTCGTCTTTCACATAATCGCCTTATGGAATTCGAACAAATACATTACGCAAAACACTTATATATCAGCCATAACTCACTCAAAAGTATTAACATTAATCAATATACAATTGTATTGGATGCTCAATTCAATACAATTTCCAATATAAAATGTCAATCAGAAATGTCTGCACTTGAAATATTGCTTATCAATAACAATGCCCTGCATAGTTTACATTGCATAGATACGTTAAATCATTTGAAAATATTGCATGCTGGGACAAACCTGCTTCAATTTGTGTCAAAAACAGAATTTCAATTGCTTGTCGAACTAGAATTATGTAACTTAAATGACAATCATATTAGTGATATAAGTGGAATGGTATTTATTCAACAAAAGCATATGAAATTCTTGGATTTATCACGCAATCAATTGAAGAAAATTGATTTGAAAATATTTCCAATTGAAAATACAATTCAAGTCATTTTATTATCCGACAATTTGCTAAATGAAATATCAAATTTTCATACTTTAAATGAAACATTGCCACTCCTCGATGTGATTGACTTGAGTCGAAATCTCATTGATTGCAATAACACAGACTTAGAATTACCTGAATCTGTAAAGTGTGAAGAAAATTAACCTACATGTGAGTAAAATCCATTTAAATTAAGAGCACAATCGATTTGAACTTTGTCCATGGCCCATGTGTCATCACAGCTAATAAAATAATTTTCAATTTCAATTCAAAAAACATCCAATATATTCAATGAAGTGTGGAATGTCACGTCGTCAATGTATTTCTTTTTTTACATTCAACATCATTCGGACAAAGGTCGCATAATAATTATAAGGTTCAAATGTAGCAACAAATAAATAAAATTCTGTACACATACGTGGTTTATTTTATTTTTCGTTACCCCTTTTTTTGTGTGTCCAGTTAAAAGGAATATTTAAAATATGAATATATTTTCAAAAGAGGATTCATAGACATATTTTGAATGAATACGAGTAAAATGATGTAGAAATATGTCAACTTTAAATGTTTGTCTCTGTATGAGCTTTTGTGGCTCAGCAATTTGTGGCTTTTCTTTGTATCTTTGTACTTTGTCATTATCATTTCATTTTGTGCAATTTCTGGCTAAATTTCATTTGTATGATGCTAATTTCGAATGTTCATTAAAAATGTGTGTGTTTGCATTTTGTATCATGATGATGGTGATAGTGATGGTGATGATGATGCTGAAAAAAAGGACATTATTTATCATTATTTATATCGAAATTTTATTAGGTCCTTTTCGGTTAAATTTTTGGATATATTCTCAATTTATATGATATTAGATTAGTGATGAATTCTATTTAAAGTAATAGAGTGACATACTTACCCTCAGGGGATTGAATGGGGGCAGTAGCTAAAAATCATTATATTGACAGTTGAATTGTTGCTTCGGCCATGAAACTTTACAATCTAAAATGATCATTTTTCCGGCTACTCAATCTGAGTCAAAGGCTAGATAAAGGTGGTGACTGTTTGGAATGACAGGATAAAATCTAAGGACCCGTGATGACGACCATCGTTGAATATTCTTGACAGTTGCATACCCTGTTGCGAGTCAATGCCTATAATTTAGGCACTCAAGACCTAAAAAAAGCATAGAATGTGTAGCGCGATACCGCAAATTAAGCATCGGATGCCTTTTTTAGGTATTCAGTTCCTAAATTTTAGGATTTACGCGCAACAGGGTAGCTCGACTGGACATCCTTTGAGAAAATCTTCATTGCATCCCTTTTTCATCATGTATGTCTAGACTGTGTCATTTTTGAATACAGTTCATTTCTGAATCCTCTTCACATTCAATTGTTTATTCAAGACTTGTTTTCATTTCAATCATCTTTAGTTTTTCATTCCGACCGGCTTAAAATAAATGAAATTAAACAAGAAAAGACACACAAACTGTATTTAAATTTATGAAATAAAATAAATCACGTCTAAGGTGGTCAGTTGGGTATACATTTTTGATTATATAAATGATACCAATATTATATTTATTTATAGAGGGGTTCTCTTCTCTTATTATTATTATTATTTTAATAAAATAAAAGCAGAAAAGCAACAAGCATCATATTATTATAACACAGTGTAGACACAATAATATTTGATATGAAAGAAAAACCCCTTTTTTGTGCTTGACCACAAATATAACAAACTTTAACCTTATTTTGGATATTTTCTCGTATTTGATTATTATTATTTATAGTTTTAACAAGTCAACATTTCAATAAATTATTATTTTATTTTAATATTCTCTTGGTCCTTATCGTGTTACAAGTTACAAATGTTATTTATTTATGTCGGGGTCAAGCCCTGGCCAATATTATTATTAATAATATTAATAATGATAAAATAAAATTATCTTCATCAAATTTCAATCTAAAATGTAACCACACTCATTCTACCTATTTGTTTTGTTTTTTTAAGGTAAAAAACAACAATCAAAAGGTATCAAGTGACTGTGTTCAGTAATATGAGAAATTTTTTGACATTAAATTAAATGTGCAATATGAAAAATTGATTATAATTTTAAGGGAAATAAATAATTTACTGTTAAAATGAAAAAAAATACTTTAATTAATAAATTACAATCAATTTTTCATGTTAGATGTTTAAATTGATTTTTTTTCATTTCATCTTGTGCTCATGAACAATATGAAATTCCTTAGAAATATGATGAAACTAAGCGAAAATACTGTTATTGTTCGCATATTAACTTGTTACTGTTGTATGAAGCAAAGCATTAAATATGCAAAATGTGATTCGCATGTTTTTTTGGGTAGAGGTAGACATTACATAAAAAAAATTCAATAAATTTTTGATGAGGCGACATAGTCAAGCTGCCATTGTTGATCCTGGACAAAGAATAATAACAGACATTATACAAAAGGTGAAAGTTATTATTTTGACTCAGTAATGCGAGATTTTGAACGAATCCTGCTTGATGTTTACTTTAATCTTGGTAGACTCTTAAGTAACTGTGATTGTACAGTGCAGTTGTTAGCGTGTTGGACTATCAATCTTAAGGTTGGCAGTTCGATTCTCGCTCCGGCCATTAAAACTTTACAATCTCAAGTGTCCCTTTTTTCGGCTACTCAATTTGAGTTAAATGCTAAATAAAGGTGGCGACTACTTGGAATGACAGAATAAAAGCTAAGTCTCTTGGATGATGATAACGGGTATGCACAATGGACTCGACTGATGGCCTGAGTCTAGGCTTAATAGCAATCCTACAAATCTGAATTGTGAACCGAGACACGACAGTTCTGCTAATTTTTATAATTTGGTCACAACACAACACAACACACCTTTACAACACAAATAAAATACCCTAACTGCAAAAAAAACTGTCATGATAGTGATGACAAAAATGAATGACAAGCCAAAACCGAGTCGATTAAGCCAACTCTAAATCTAATCTCTTCTTTTGTCATATTTCACTTCATATTATCTGGATTTTTACTTTAAAAATTCATAAAGCTGAAAAGAATTTTCATTGTATGTTAAAACATTTACCTAAAACCCAGAATTCATACTTACTTATTTTTTGTAATTTGTTAAAGGAAAACCAAATAAGCTCGTTATTGTAAGCAAAAGCATATTTACTTTTTTACCTCATCCGATCATCATGGTCGTTGTCGTTGTTGTTTTCCTTGTAAAATATTATACCATACAAATTATTATTACTTTTATGTAAAAATAAAAGAGACTTAAACACACACATCCATATACAAACAGAGGTAGAAAATTTATTGTAAAATATTGTATTAAAGATGGAAATTCTAGATTTCATAATATGTCAAACATATGCATGCCTGATTTGATATTCATATGCCTATATGGCATTTGTCTCAGTGTAAGTGTATGGTTTGTGTGCGATAAAAAAATATATATTCAATAAAACTGGAAAATTCATGGTTATATAGGAAATCAGTAGAGAGGAAAATGCAATTTAAATTCATATAGTTTTTATGGCAATCAAATTTCATTTTATTTTCTGGTTTTGATATTACCACCACAAGTAAATATATATCTATTATGCATGCATACACACTTACACACACACACTCACAGTCAAGCAGTCATCGGTGAATCAATTGAATTTAAATTGAAGAGTTGTATGGATGTGTGTGTGCGTGTGTTTGTTTGCCCCTTTTATATTATTATGAAGTTTTTGTTGTCGTTGACACGTAAATTAGCATACATGCTGTTTTTATTATACATATTTTTTTTTGTCGCTCACTTCTTCAATTCCATTTAAATAATGAATTTTTATTAGCCACCTACATGTTAACTTGGGTTCAATAAGTTATCACCACCATTGGGATTGTAAATTTTTAATATTTTCTATTCATGAAAGCTCTATCACGAAACTCAAAGAAATGTAAATTGACACTTACTTTCCACTGTTTTCTTGTTAAGAAAATAATAATATCAATACAATCATGTCATACATTCAAGATCAATCTAAAACTAATTTTGAAGAAATTGGAAGTCTCAATGGGATTGTTCAAATACATGATGTAAATAACTTAAGGTTATGTAAATTTGTAGTCTAAGCAAATAATACTTTTGAATATATATGAGAAATGTGCTTTTTGGTGTGTAAGTGAATCAAATAATAAGAAAAGGAGAAATCTTATTGAATTTTGGATTTTTCCTTTGATCCAAATGTTTCATGTTAAAATGATAAAATGTCTTACTTGTTTCATCGAACAGCGCGTTTGACAATTAAATTCAATGTGAACGTCAACTATGACAGTCGTGGCATTTGAGTGGTTTTGAGTCATTTTGGATTTAAATTGATATGTCATCTTAGATAGATATGAAAAAGGCTCCACCTACGGGTCCTATTGTGGAAAAATCACAATTCACTCACAATAATTTTTCTTTGTTCTGTTATTTTGAGATTAAAATGCACATGATATCACGTTCATTCAAAAATTTTGATCCAAGCAACAATCCCTCTTCAAAATTTAATCGAAACAAACACAAAGAATTCAAATAAACTGAGCATATGAATTTTTAATGAATTTCAAACACACACAAATTTTATTTAAATCTAAAAACATCTTCTAATCCTGTTTAAAATTGTACTTCATACCAAAAATTTATTAAATCTCAACACAGAAACAAGATATCGTAGAAAGGGCATTGCTTAAACTTAATTATTTACAGATTAGAATTAATAATAAATGCAAAAGTAAACCAAATAATTTGTGTACTTATAGCAATGAAAATAAAGAGCATAGGACTAAGGTAGCACACGTATACGATAAATATGCTGCAGGACTTGTTGTTTGTTGTTTCTCAATTTCATCTTTCTCCTCCTTCTTCTTCTCATCGTGTTTGTGCTTTTCATAAAATTGATTCATTGCAAAGAAAATTATATTGATGCTGTGATTTGTATGTTGTTGAACAAATGATATAAAATATTGTTTACGTGCCTCGAATTCTTTAATAAACTTTAACAATGTGTCATCTTTTACTTGCTCTTCACTGAGATTATCATCATTTTTAATATAAATCGAAAAATTTTGGGTCGTAAGAAACTAAAAAAAAATGTTAAAAAAAACAAGTTTTCATACAAAAATTATGATATCAAACCAAAAATAAAAAAATACTTAACTGTATCAACACAACGTGAAACATTAAATTTATGTTCTCCCGAAACAGATGATGATGAATTGTTGTAGCAAAATGAAAGGAGTTTCAATGAAACTGCCTCAAAGTATTCTGATACATTTTGAATCTGAAAACTTATATCACGTCTGACATTGCTAAGGAAAAGTGCTTGTCTCAATATTTTGTTCTCAATTCCAATTAAATACTCGATGAATCTAGTCACGAAATCGTTTATCATTGAAAAATCTTGGAAATTTTCAATTCTTTTAATTTCATTAACGATTTTTACTGTTTCTGTGATAAAAATTTTATGAACCATGGCGTATGATTCGTTTGATGAAAGTAAAATTTCATTGTAACACTCTTCAAAAATACTTTTCAAGTTATTTACTGCTCCCACCAAATTCGCTCTGTATTGAAACATTATTTGTGAAAGTATTTGAACAGAATTAAACTCATCACTCATCTCATAATTATTATTATTGACATTATTCAAATAAATTACATCAATTTTTCTAATTATTTCATTTAAAATATCATCAAATGCTGTTGCCTCTGTCCAAAATAATTCAAATGCCTTACTTAAACATTCAGTGTAATTATTTAATTTAGACACCAATTTGTAACTGCTTTCATTATTATTATTATTTATGTCAATATTGCTACTGCTAGTACTGCTGCTGTCAACAAATGCTAAAGAATTATTTACATCTGATGAAGATGGTGGTATCCAATTAGTTAAATTAATTAGTTTTACATTGTAATTGCTTTGGCTGTGAGTACCGGTGTCACTTCTGTTCATTTTACTCGAGTAATTGTAATCAGATGTTGAAATTTGCATAGTTACTCGTCTAATCAATATCATGATGATTAAATGCCAAGTTATTAAGATAAGATTGGACATTCTGATGGATAATTTATCTTATTAAATCACATAAATGCACAAGATGGCATATGAAGTGTAATCGAGTCGGTATTTAATTGTAGACTAAATTTGATTAAAATTCATTGCAGTTAACGTTTGAAATTTCAATATGGAACAGGGATACTCAATTTGAACAGCAAACAATCGGTAATTTCATGTCAGAGTGAAGAAATGGAAACGCCTGGTATTTTGAAACATTTCTTTGCTCATAAGCCAAAATGGTTCCACAATGAGTGGAAGCGCTTTTACATTGAATGGAAAAACCTGGTTCTTTTTCAAATTTTCACTCTTTAAAATGAATTTTGCTTGAATATACCTGATTAAAGTCAATTTAATTTAATGGAATTTATTTGAACAAGTGAATTTTTGAGACTCTTAATATTGATTTTCGTTGTATAAACTTTAAAAATATTCTCAAAGTACTTCATTGTTCTTAAATGACTCATCCAATTTTTTTTTTCAAATATTTTAATAAAATGACCTTTCCCAATAACAAATATTGGTTGTAAAAATTACATCTGTTATTCAAAAATTGTATTTTAAATTTTTTTTCCTCTATAAATGTGAAACATGCAACATTGACATTTTCCTGAACAAAAAAAATGTTTACACAACAATCATAATATAATGTCACTACTTGATAAAATTCAAAATAAAATCATGTAAAATATAAAAAAAATAAAAATATGGTAATTTTTTACTACAAAAAAAAGAGGTAAAATTTTCTGTCTGTTACAGATGCGATTGACACAAAAATATGGTAAAATAAATAAAATATTGTTGCATTTGTGGTTTTTTGTCTCTCTCATTTCCACAATCATCATATTGATATGATGTAAATTCAGGGAAAAAAATAATAAATAAATCTTATTATGGTGGACAAAATTAAAAATAAAAATAATATTTTTTGGTCAATTTCGTGTTTTTTTTTGACATAATATGAAATGTGAACGAACTTTAATCAATTTAAAATGCAATCCAACTCACAACAGACCACCACAAAGCTCAGTAAGCGCATTTTACAATGAAATGTCCTAAAAATATGCACAAGAGATTTCACATCTGATGTCTGGTTTAAAGTGAGTTCAATAACAAACAAATAAATATAAAAAAAATAAATGAAATTCAACAATATGTTATTACGAACATTATTATTTTGCTTTCATTTACATATGGGACATGACCAGATATCTGATTGATGATGCTTTGGGTATTTATTTTAATTTTTTTTATATTATTTTTCATCCCAATATTTCAATTTGCGATGATAACCGATAAAATAAAAAAAATATTATTTTGTGTCATTCCAAAAACCCGCAGGATAATTTTAAATGTGAAATGTAAAATGAAAGTAGTTTGAAATAAAACAAGAGTTTTTTTGTGATTAAATAATAAATAAAATAAAACTCACTTAACAAGACTTTAATGAAAGAAATGGCAGCCTCCTTAAACATAAATTGTTCTTAAATTACAATGTTTATGTTTGAAATTGCATAGAAAAACTTCTTTTATCCACTCAATCCTTACCATGAACTAACTAGTTTAAAACAAATAAAAAGTGATGCAAATATTAAATCTGATACACTTAGCAATTTCAAATTTCACAAGAAGACAAGGATAAAGAACAACAAAAAAAAATGTACAGAAGAAAAACGTAATTTTAGCTTTTTATTCTAAGACAAATAATTCTCTTTTTCCGTTTAAATGTATTTTATATATTTATTTATAAGAAAGAAAAAGAAGAAACATTTTACATATAAATGCAAAAAGGGGTATAAAATGTGCAATTTTATGTGTGTTTTTATATGTGTTTTAAGACAAAAAACAACAGAAAAGATAAATAAATTTCAAATATTATGGAGTATAAGAAAAGTTAAAAGAGAGTGAAAAAAAAGAAAACAGCTTTTTCCTGTTAATTTTCTTTTTCACACTTCCCATACTTTTTTTTTGTAGCTAAATAAATGCAACAAAACATCAAAAAAACCTTTCTCGAGCTTTCACCACTGCAGATTATTTTTGATATTGCTTGGTGTATTACGAAATGATATGAAATTTCAACAAAAAACGTTCAATGAGACCAGTTAGGTGTCTTTTTTTCTGAAAAGAGTAGTACCATCAACCACAAGGCGGTCTGCTGTTAGAAACGTCTTATCTTAGACATACACCATCATATGGTAAGGTGTCTTTGCTACTGTAATGGTTCAATGTGATAGGGTTCTAGTCCACAAGATCTTCAAATTTTCGATTTGTTTCATGCTCTTGAGATATCAGTTTCTCCATCCTGTCTCAGATTCTGGGGCCTAGCACTGAGTGTCGTTTACGCCTTCGATTGTCTGGATGGATAGCCGCATGTCGTTCAAAAATCATATTGATATTGCAATATCCAAAGCTAATTCGGTGATGAGCATGGTTAAATGCTTTGGGAAAGAGTTCAGAGACATTTATACCATAAAATCTCTGTACATGTCACTGGTACTTCCACTCATAGAATTTGGAAATATTATTTGGATGCCTTTGTATGAAATTGATGCTTCGAGAATTGAGACAATCCAAAAACAGTTCTTGATCTTCTGTTTAAGGGATTTAGGATGGAGCAACAGGTTTGTGCTTCCTTCTCACAGACACAGACTTAATCTGCTCAGTATGCTAACGGTGCGTGATAGACAAAAACTATCATGTTGCCTATTTGAATTTGATGTCCTGTAAAACAATTTAAATGCTCCTGAAATTACAGCGGAGCTTATCATCAGGTAGAATCATTATTGTTGGATTGTTGTTGAACGTTTGGCCCGTACCAACTACCTTAGTATTAGCCCAATCTTCAGATGTGCCAGAATATTTAACAAGTTTTGTATTGATCTTAACCTGAATGTTTCGAAACAAACGTTTAAGAGCCAACTAATTGTCAAACTTAAAAGTTTATACTATAAATAGTTAAGAAATCAATGTAGTCTTCAGTAGACGAATAAATAAATAAATATTTACCTAAAATTGAGAGATAAAAATGCGCTTATGCCTTTTTCCATATTCACATCCAACCTTCAAGCTCTTAGTCTGAGTAAAATCACAATGTATATAAAATATTTACAAAGGCAATCTTATAATGATACTAACTATGCTTAATATACGAAAAAAAAGACAATATACAACAATTTTTCCTCATATATATAGTGTAAGGGTTTTGCCTCAGAGTGACTCTCACAGAGAGTTACTCTGAGACAAGACCCTTTACACAAATAAAAAAATACACATACAAAAATACACATACAAAAATACACATACAAAAATACACATACAAAAATACACATACAAAAATACGCATACACACCCTAATACACATACGCATGATCGTGCGAGCACATCTAGGTGGTGAAAAGTAAAAAACGATCAGTTTAGATCGGATGATGAAGGAGAACGCATCGTTTAATTGAAGCTAAAATTGAAAAACTAAAAAGTGAAATAAAATTATAAATTACTTAAACCTAAAAAAAAAAAAAATCAACTACTAAATACAATTAAATTATTAAATATAAAAAAAAATACATAAATAATAAGTTAAAATAAAATAAATAAAAAAAAAACATAGATAAACAAGAAATAAAAACCTTAAAACTTATTACACGTGTTGTATTTTGGCCTTCGAGAACCGGACCCGAGGTCTTCAAGCCTCACAATAGTTAAGAAGCTTTACATTCAGTTTTTCACACTGAACATAAAAACCCTTAAGATATTTCATCGTGAAGAATTTATACCGGTTTTTCTGTTACAGCAATCTAATAACAAGACATTTGATTTCTTGGAAGAAAATTCCTTTAAAAAAAATCACAAAACCTGTACATTTATAAGAAAAAAAACCTTATTATTTTCCTGATTTTCAACACATAAAATAAATTTCTCTTTTCTTTTTTCTTTACAGGTAAGAAGAAACATGATGATGATGATAAAGAAAAATCTTGATGTTTAAACTAGCAATAAAATTGGTGAGTTTGTAGTGCAATGTAATACAAATGATAATAATATGGCAAAAATTCTTCCTCATTATTATTACCTTTTTACCTTTTATACTCTTGCATTTGTATACGTAAATTTATAAAATATTCGTTCACAAAGTTATATATTTTAACATTCAAAAGTTTGTTTTATACAAAATAAAAGAAAATTAACTTACACTAGAACGCGTTTTTAACTTTTTACCAAACTTTTACAATTTTCACTCTGAATCTCCTGAATAGAAATAATAATAAAAATAATAGGAGCAGAACATCGCTTAACTATAAAAATGTTTAAATAAAAAACAATAAGGAAACTAACTAGGCTCATTTACAAAATATATATATAAATTTAATGATACAATAGTTTGTATGTTTAAGCTCTTAAGTTTACTTAAGGTAATAATGAGTGGTTGAGCAAGAAATTTGTTCGCTGTCTAAGTTTATTTCACTTCACTCTTTTTTTTTGTTAAAGTTTTGTATAATGACGAAAATGTGAAAATATTTAAAGAAGAGAAAATAAAAGATTTTTCATTATAAAATGATGATGATTACTATTATTAAGTGAAGATGTGTATGAAGAGGTGAAGGTAAAATGTATATAAAACAATGGATTTGCTTCATTATTGTATTTCTATTGTATTGTTATGTAGCACAATAGAAAATAGATGAAAATACACAAATATAAAGTGAAATAAATGTTATTCGAGAATTTTACTAAATAGCGGTCTTTAAAATGAGTTTTCATGAAAATTTTATTAAACCATGTATGGGAACGTCGTTACACTAAATGTGTGCTGAATACATTATGAATTTGTGTCAAGTGTTTGAACAGAAATCTTTTATTTTTTTGAATTCAGTTTTCTTAAAATATATTTAAAATACACTAAATTATGTTAAACTTTGCTAAATAAACTATAGCTGTAACTTCCCCCCTCTCCTTATTTTTTAACCCTTGGAGATCCCTAAGAAAAAGTTACGTTCGGGTCCCTAGGGTGACATGTCACCCAGAATATATGTTTATCTAATTTGCATTTACTTTTAGCTTTAAAACTTAACTTTTTATTATTCTAATTTAATAACTGGATGTAAATATTGTGTGAGGAAATATGATTCAATCAATATTAGGTCTTGAAGACTCACTTTAACGAGGCAATTATATAACTAAATAAAGGAAGCGCAAAGGGAACCGTTTATGAAGCATAGATTCTTTTTATTAAAAAATTTTGGAAAATTTGTACCCCTAAGAGTATTTTAAAATATTTATACTTTCTTCAAAAACATTATTTTTTGAAGACAATCCGCCATTTTGAAAATTTTAGGAAAAAAATTTGAAAAAATCAGACATTTTGAGCTTTTGACCGTTTTTAGGCTCTGGACCCTAATCCCTGAGCCCAATCATTGAGCCCAGTCCCTGAGCCTAACTTGCGAGCTAATGACTTAAAGTTCATGAGTAAACTTCTCCATCCAACAAAAGAAATCATCAATATTTTAAAATTTTCAACCGTTTTTTAACGGTTTTTCAGGTTTTGGAGGCTCTTGAGCCTAAGCCTTGAGCTCAATCTCAAAACTAATGATTTATAAATGATCCTCATTGGCTCCTCTATAATACTGAAAAAACCCGACCTCGCTCTGATGGGCCGTCCCGGAGTTATGGAGCTAAATGTGAGTCAGAGTGTCCGAGTGACAGAGGTCAGAGTGTCAGATTGATGGCGGACAAACCGTCTGTAATAGTGCATATACAAAACATTTACATCTTACAAAAGGAACTAAAATTGTTAAATTACATTGATAAATGAAATATTATTACAAAAATAGTAATGACAAATGTAAAAATATTACCTGGGTGACATGTCACCCTAGGGACCTATGTGTTACTTTTTTTTTTACGACCCTTTCCAAAACCCAAATTTCATTTTTTTCTATTGCTAAATTATCTTTTTATGACTCCTGACAAAGTCATAAAGTTTCAATAATATTGGAATCAAAATAAAAAAAAATAGAACATAATTAAGTTCGTTTTTGGGTGACAAGTCACCCTAAGGATCTCCAAGTGTTAAGCAAAAAATTTTATCACATGATTTTTTTAAATAGACAACACTGTGTTCATACAAAAACCAAATCTAAATAAAACAAATTTCAAGCAATTAATATCCTTTTAAACAAATAAACTCACTTTAAATGTAAAAACAAAAAACATTTCTAAAACAAAATTTATCATATTTACATATTCAATGAAGCAAATTTTAAAATTTCTGTTATAGGAAAGCAATGAAGGAAATAAAGAGGAAGCAAATTATACATAATAAATGGTAAATATTTGTGGTTTTACTCTTAAAAATTCCCTTAAAGCATTTATTGGTGTGTAAATGCTATGTTTTTTTTATTCTTTTGTTCACAAAAATTGAACTACACAATTTCTTCCTCCGCACGAATTAAATCATAATCGAATCATAATGATACAGAGGGAGAACGCAAAAAAAAACAGATCATAATTTTACGTCCAATCATAAATGTTGTTTTGTAGTAGTAGTAGTAAAGTAATGAGATTAGGAAAATGTTATTTTAAATTTGCATTTCTAATAAGAAATAAACGATTTTTAATGAGTAGACAAACAATAAATGTATAATTCATATCATAAAGTTTGCCTTCTAATTTAATGTATTCGTACAGAAAATTATAAAATTATTTATTCAAAATTATGAGGCCAGTCAACTTGATTTTGAATTCTAACGAAAATATGTTAAATATGAAATTCAGTTAATTTTACCACAATTCAAGTATTTAAATAAAAAAAATATATTCTTAAATTTACATAATGAGTGCAACACGGTTCGTGTTCGGCTCACTGTTTCGGAGAAAAGACGGCAAATTGTATTAATCTTAAAAAATTAAAAACACAAAAGAAGGGAAGCTAATTAAATTACCTTATATATTATGTTTCACATACACACACACACACACACACACACACACACGTATCATGAGCTTCATTATTATTTATTTTTTGCGTTTTTATTCCATTCTTCCTTCTTGAATGGACTTCTTATTATAATTTTTTTTTTATACTTATATCCTCTTAATAAAGGTCTTATGAAAATATTTAAAAAATAATACAAGTCACTTGTCCGCTGACTGTTACTTAAAAAAAAAATACAGTAAATGGTGGTGGCAGTGTTACTCGTAATACCACGGTGTTTTAATCCATGTTATTAAAAGCAAATCTAATACTTAAATTATGGACGCTTTCTTGCACATTTACTTTGTTCCTTCACTTTATTTTTTTTGTACCAGTGTTATTCAAGGAATATTAAGTGTAAGCACAAAGAGAGAAAACAAAATCTTAATCTCTGTTGAGTTTTTCCTTTTAAATGTAATTACTTAAAACCAAAATGATGAAGTTGAATATTAAGGAAAAAATAATCAATACGATTAATTTTCTATGCAAGGCAAAAAATACTTTTTCTAGGGAAATTCAGTGACAACTTTTATTTTCTGATACAATTACATTCAATAAATATCAATAAAAAAAAATAAAGGTGGAAAAAATAGAGAAATGCAGATGAGCTTAACTTAACATCAATGATTAAATTTTAATTGAGAAGTTTCAAACCCGTGTCAAGATTGCACCGGTGCAAATTTTTTTCTAAATTAGTTTTCTTCATCTGAAATATATTGCGGAATATATATTTGCTTCCAAAGAAAAGTTGTCACACATACTATAAGCTACTAGTAGCGAGGGGCAAGATTTTCAAAATATTAGAAGTTCTCAATGAATTCCAAAACTCACATCATTTTCCGATGTAAAATTTGCTTCTAAATCCGATAAAAAAATAAAATTTAGGGGTTCCCATACAAAAAACCTTGCGACTGACCGATTTTCGAGTTTATTTTCAAGTTCTTTGAACTTTTTCATCAATTTGCATCATGAAAGTCCTCATCTAGATATTTTTAAGCATTAAAATCAAAAAGGTGAGAATTTTCTAATGCGATTTAAGTATTTAAACTCTTCTGTAGCTTTCTTAGAACAAAAGTTATGACCATTTTTTGAAAAACGAGAGTTTTAGCCAAAAAGTCGAGTTTTTTCATGATTTTTTTGTAGTAATGCGAGAAAAAGTTGAAAATTATATAGTTTTTTATAACTTTGCCAAATAAACTATCGATCTTTTTCGTAAATTCATTAGTTTATGACCAAAATTCAAAATCTCTTTGAAAAATCAATTAAAATTGTTTAACCGATCTCTTTGAACAAATTTCATACCATTAAATCAAAAATACTTGTAACTTTTGATCTACAAAAGATAAAAAAGTGATTAGATACTTAAAACAGGTTAGAAAAATCTCAACTTTCCAATAAAAAAATAAGAAATTCAAAAAAATATATAAATTGTATACTTTTTTGATGAAACATGATGCAAAGCCCTCAATAGCACGAAATTCCTTAAAATGGTCGGTCGCAAAGTTTTTTGTATGGGAACCCCCAAATTTTTTTTTTCATCGGTTTTAGGAGCGAATTTTACATCGGAAAATGATGTGATTTTTGGAATTCATTAAGATCTTCCAATATTTTGAAAATCTTGCCCCTCGCTACTACTAGGCAAAATGATTTTTAAAAGATTTGCTTCGGTTTTTCACGGGTTTTTCAACAATCTATGAAATTTCAACGAATTTGGAAATTCGGCCATGATAACAAAGGCACAGACCTTTGTCAGAATATGCTCATCATACCCCTCAACATTCAAAGACCAGACATCATCCATAATATTTATTTCAATTAATTTTTCCATGATGACAAAATAAATAAAAAAAACATCAGTCATACTCAATTAAAATTAATTATACATTTTCCTTATCAGACAAAACAAGGAAACAGCCGTAGTCCATCATTTAAATTATTTATTTATCGTAAGGAGAAAGACAGTTAATTAACAATGATCATGGTTTTTTGTTTTTCATTCCACTTTTTATTATTATTAAATTTCAAAAACAAAAATAAAGTCACTTGTTTTAAAATTATACAAATTTCAAAAAATATTCCATTAAATAGTAACGTAATAATAAAAATTAGAAATTTTAACCAAAATGAAAAGTGCATTTCAATGGGACTCGGGGAATTTTTCAAAAAAAAATCAAAATGGCAGAATTATTAAAAAAATTTCAAAATTGCTGACTATGAAAATTTTTGAACATTTCCAGCATTTTAAAATTCTTTTGAAAAATTTAAAAATAAAAAAAAAATATAAAAAAAATCATAAAAAGTGTGCCTTGTCCTCAAGAAGTTATTAACTTCTAAAATAAACTTTTATGAGAGAGAGATGGCTAACTAAAAAGTAAAAAACAAGAAGCTTTCAAGTAAAATAAAATATTTGTGATAACAGCCTCACAAAATTTTTAAAAGTTGAATTTTTTGAGCCTGATTTTGCGATGTAAGAAAAACCTAAAACAAAACAGTGTTCCTTCCTACTTCCTTCATACTTCCTGTTAATACTCAAAATTCAACTTTTAAAAATTTTGTGAGGCTGTTATCACAAATATTTTATTTTACTTGAAAGCTTCTTGTTTTTTACTTTTTAGTTAGCCACTCCTCTCTCATAAAAGTTTATTTTAGAAGTTAATAACTTCTTGAGGACAAGGCACACTTTTTATGATTTTTTTTATATTTTTTTTTATTTTTGGCTTTTTAGTTTTATTTTTCGTAATTTTATCTGAATTTTTGGAATACACTTTTCATTTATAGTCGATGTAACCATACCCGTCTTACTTCAATATAAATGCATGTATAGTATACAGTGCAAGGATTTGTAATTTTGGAACTACACATACGAAACCATATATTAAAGAATAGTATAGTTAGTTACATTTTTTGCCGCTATACAAATCGTTGCGCATGAAATTTGTAGAGTAATACGGGTATGATGTATCTACATTCTGTTAAGAATTCATGTGTATGTAAAAAATATTTTTTTTTCAAGTTCGGTCTTAGGTCTTTGGTGTCTTCAGCAAAGTTGTAGCATATTTTGAGAGGATTTCAGTGATATAATTTTTTTTTCATTTTCCGAGAAATATGTGGAAAATTTTTGAATTTTGGTGAAAAACCCTTAATTTTGACCAAAAGTTGTTCGGCAACCCTATTTTTTTGTATGGACACCCTAGTCGAAATTTTCAGCGGACCTCGGCCAACGAAAATAAGGCATAGTTTCAGAAGAAACTATAGGTCTGTGATGTCCCAGAAAGTCTGCAGCGACGTTTTCCCTTATCTACCATTTGTCGATTTGAATAAATATAAAAGTATTATAAAAATTCAATCAAAGTTTTTTTTGAAAAATCGGACATTTTTGGAGAATTTTAAAACGGTTCAAAATTGCTGACTTTGAAAATTTTTGAACATTTCCGGCATTTTGAAATTCTTTTGAAAAATTTAACAAAAATTCAATCAAAGTTTTTTTGAAAAATCGTACATTTTTGGAAAATTTGATATTTAGGGCTTTTGACCGTTTTTAGGCTCTAGAGGCTTTGAAGCTCAATCCCTAAGCTCAGTCTTAAAGTTAATGAATTAAAGTTCATTTTAGTAAGTCCCTCATACCAACCAAAAAATTAAGCCATTTTTCAAATTTTTAAAGGTTTTTAACGGTTTTCAGGCTTTGGAGCCCAATTTTATGAGATCCTCTATCCATCAAAAAAAATGCGACATGGATCCTATGGATCATTTCAAAGTTATGGAGCTGTGGAAATGTGAGACAGAGTGGCGGCGGACAAACCGTCTGTAATAGTGCATTTTTTCTTACGAAATGCCCCAAAAATAAAAGTTATAATTTATAAATTTAATAAAAAGGAAAATCATTTTCTGAGACTTGTAAGAATAAAATAATAATAATAATTTTAACAATCATCATTTTTCTCATCCCATAATTTTCTTGTTGCCAATATTTTTTTATACAAAATAAAATTGAAATATTAATCGTATTATTAAAATTGCAACGCAATATAAAAAAACTTTTTCATTACAAAATAAAACTTTTAAATAAAAATAATAATGAATAAAAGTGAAAATAACATTCAGAAGTCAGTCATCGCATCGTCGCATATGAAACAATGAAAATTATAATAAAAAAATCATTTAATTAAAATTTTTACTTACAAACTTAAATGTAAATACACGAAAATTATTATATGAAATCTATAATAATAATAAGGATGATGGTGAAGAAGAAATTGTATTGTCATATTTTGAATAGAGAAAATTCAACTTCATCTGAATCGTGTATGGATAGAATTTGGAAAAGGATGGCAACGACACACACAATTATTGTATTTTCCAATGTTTATTTTTGATATTGTTTAATTTGCTCTCATTCTTTCGTTAAAATGTTATTTTTTGGTTATTATTTTCAATATAAGTTTTGAAATGAGCATAAATTTTTTGGGGTAAATGACAAAGTTTAAATTAACTCTATTCTTCGATTTAGTTGATGTGATTAAAATTAAAATTAAAATGAAAGGAATGAAAAATTTTTATTTTTGTTCATGGAAAAAAGAACATTCATGATGAAATTAAGATTTCATTGAATATTGAGTCAGTTCCTTTCCTTCATCAATTCAATCAGAGCATACACATTTTTTTATATGTACAATAAAAGTTTTTTATTTTTTTTTATTGATAAGCCACTTAAATGCAACTGGGTTTTCTAGTTTTTTTTATTGTTATGTCACTTTAGAGATAAGATGCATTTACAATTCATTTACATTTTCTTTTTTGCCTCCTTATTTCAGTTCAAGTACTGATGCGATGAAATACGAACAATAAAATGAAACTAATAATAAGATAAAAGATATTCATTGAGTGAATATGACAGTATTTTGATAAGAAAAAGAAAGAAAAAGAAAAACTATTCAAATTCTTGTTTGGATATAAAATTTAATGGATACTGAGACAGAAACATGAACTTAGTCTCAATTTTTTGTTTAAAGAATGAAATTTAAGATGTTTCAGTGTTGCCACTTCTGAAATTTTATAAAATTGAAACATCTTGAATTTTCTTCATGAATTTAGAATCGTAAAATTAAAATCTCGAGAAGTTGACAATACAAGAGTTGAATTCATGAAGGTTCGTGTCTCCTATCGTTTACCGCCCACTCCCCATAAAGTACGAAATGCGTGCCTGGACAACACCGTTTCTCAATTTGAATCTAAATTGAGAATCGTAGAATTGAAATCTCGAGAAGTTGGCAATACCAGAGTTAAATTCATGAGGGTACGGGCCGCCTGTCGTTTTCCGCCCCCCTCCCTAGTCCCGGTAAATTTTGAAATGCGTGCCTGGGCAACACCGTTTCTCATTTTGAATTTAAAGCTTTCATTAAAAATTCTTAATTATCAAAGTAAGGAACAAGATTTATAAGTAAATTTCTTTTTCGATAAGGTCGAAAAAACCTGGAGTAAGATTTTATTTTAGTGGATTTTTGAAAAACTAAAAAAACATCTTCGATATCACACCAAGCAATGATTCAATGGAAACATTGTCCTTGAATTCCAACATCTCAAATTCTTTAATGATAATCTCCTTACAGACAGTTATTTCTTTTCATACTTTTTTTTCGTTCGGTAAATGTAATGTCAATCGATTCCCCATTCAAAATTTCAATAGAGTGAAATTATACTCCTCAATCGTTGTGATCAGCATTAAAATACAAAAGAAAACTAAAATGGCATCTAAAATGGAGAAATATGCAATAATAATAATAATAATGATAAGTAATAACAATAAAGAAAAACTAGTATTTTTCTATTCAAATCAAATCAATGTGAAGCAGAAGAAAAAAAAATTGAAATTCAAAAACTCTCTATTAAATAAGAAATATTTTCTGCCTTTTATTCCATCACATTATTGCCATTCTTAAGATAGTTATCCCATTCAAATTGATTTTATTGAATTTGAGGACAATGCATAAGAGGTTGAAATGGAATGACTGACTTGAAAAGTTTTGTTAAAATTTGTCTTTTTTTATTTTATTTTATTGAAACGAAATGAAAATGTTGAGAAATTTGATAGAAAAATGCAAAATAAAAAATTTAAGTGCATTTTCATCAAATTCATTAAATTCAAATATGGGGCTTGGACGACTTTTAAATTTAAGCCTATATAAAAAATGATTGAAAAATTCAAAGGCATTGAATTGAAAGGAGATACAGAGAGATATAACATTGAATTTGATTACACCAAAAATAATTTTCTTTTATAAATGTTCCTTGTAAAACTTTTCCATTATTCACTTTTAATGAATTCAGTATAAAAAAAAGAATATGAGACGTCTAGTCATTTTCATGCAAAAAAAATTACTATAAAATATTCTTTTGTCACTGATAAATTACGATAAAGCTCATTTCTTTCAAATGAATGACTTAAAATATATTTTATATCATCGTAATGTGCAGCGATACACACAGAGAGAAAATATTTACAACAAATTTGCATATTTTTGTCTCGCCACCTCTCAACATGATTTTATATCGTAATGGTGTGCAACACACAAAATGAAAAATTATTATTTATGACGATGATGATGCATATTCAATAATAAAATAACAACGATCGTATTACAAATTTATTATTATTAAAAGGAAAAATAAAAAAAAATATATATAAAAATTCTTTGTCTTTTTATTAAAAGCTTTACTTCGACTCATTTTTATTAAAGTGAATGCATTGCATGCCATTCAAAACGAATCATTAATCATATTTATTTCTATTTTATTATCATTTTTACATTGAATTTTTATTTTTTATACATTTTTATACATGAAATGGAAATTCTTGTCTAAAATTCACTTTATATTGCATGCAATTAAAATATTCCATGCAACACATCATTATACCACATTTTTTGTGTATGTGTCTGTTCTTGGAATGCATATTTACTGCTTCATTTATTTTACATAATAAAATTTTATACTTTTTATTTTATCCTTATAAACATTATCCAAACACGTTGTTTGTCGAGGTATGTGGGTGTGATAAATTGTTTGTGAACAATATAAAATTTTTTTTCAACAAAAAAAAAAGGAGAAGTAAAATAATAAAATTTTCTTGTCTCTTCTATGGCTTTTATACGTGGCATGTCGATGAGAGTTATTATCAAAGTTATTAATGTTGTGTAATGCAACGTGACATTGCAGGATAAATATTAAATAAATGTACATGAAACTATAAAAATGTAAAGTAAAAAATTTCCTTTTGCCACATAAAAAAAGTTTAATGAATAAAATAATGACATGAAAGCTCGTTATAATTTGAAATTTTAATGCTCTTTGCAAGGTAAATCATGGATAAAGTTTTGTAAAAAAAATTTACAGCTTCATTTATAAAATAAAACATTTTTGTGTGACTGATGTGAGAAATTTTGACAGTAGTAACAGTAGTAGGTAACTGTAAGATTTTTTGAACAAGCCTCAAGTGAATTTCACTTAAAATATGTGTAAACTCACTGTTTTTGACTATTTTTTGTAAAACTCATTGAATTAGCTAGAAAAATCGATTTATCTGGGGAGCTTTTTCGATTTACATCGATATGATGCATTTTAAAGGAAATCCTGGTGAAAGGATTTTGCTTAACTGGAGTTCGTGGAGTTTTTTGTAATTTTGCAATGTTTTCTCAACGAAATTTCGAAACATTTTTTTCACATTTCATTTCAATGCTAAAGCAAATTTGATACAAGACACAAAAAATTAGCCATCCCATTTAAATCCAATGTCTTTAACACACACACACACACACACACACACACACACACACTCAAAACACCAGACAAGAGAACACCAACTCATATCATGCCATCATCTTTTTTCGTATTTCAAAACTCACTTTAAATGGCAATCCATTTACATGTGAATTCAGCAAAACGTGCATTTTTTGCAATGTCATTCAAGGGACACACACGTACAATCTGTTTATTGTCTGATGATGCTTCACCCTCTGCGGACTTGTGTCTACATGTTTGTGTCTGTTTAATTTAATGGAAAGATATGTATATGATGAATACATTAAAATGTGATATGAAAATCATGTTAACTTGTAAGAAATGAGGTGTGTGTGTGTGTGTGTTGAACATGAAAAAGGGATAAAAGTTTGCCGACATTCAAATTAAAAATGTGATTGAATGAAGGGAAAAAAGATATCATCATGACCACTTAAAAACATTAAAATTTCACTTATTTTTTAAGAGTATCAATCACACAATGACTCTTAGTTTTAGTTGTAACGTTAAATACCAGACGTTTCCATTTAACAAGCAATGAGCAAGAGAAAAACGACAAAAGGTGATACAAAAAAATGAAATGTTAAAAATTATATGGAATTACGTGCATTATACTTACATGACACTTATTGTCTTTGTTCTTGATAATACGGTGTAATTGAACGATTAAATTGTTTACTAACATCAATTGAAATGCATCAGTCTCTTTTTCATTTTGGCATTGTAATACATGAAAAATAAAAGACAAGAGACGGAGAAACACACACATATGTTTGTTTGTCAATCAATGAAAGGATTTTCAATGAAAGAGACAATAATGGCTTTGATACAATGGATTTGTATTTACTTTTATAAGACGATTTTTTTAAGATATGTCATTGTTTTGTTTTGATTTGATTGGTACGTAATTTGTAACATTTATAAGACATTTATGACAAAATCAACAATTGCATTGTATCTGAAAGGGATTTCAGTTTATATGAAAAAAATTTTGGTCATCGATCTCATTTTATGATAGTCTCAAGGTACCTGGATTTGGCTCCCTCCTCCCCGCTATAAAGCCTGCCTTCAGGCCATCAGTCGGGCTCATTGTGCATACCCATTATCATCATCCGAAGGACTTAGCTTTTATCCTGTCATTCCAAGCAGTCGTCACCTTTATCTAGCCTTTAACTCAAATTGAGTAGTCGGAAAAAGAGACATTTGAGATTGTAAAGTTTTAATGGCAGGAGTGAGAATCAAACGGCCAACCTTAAGATTGATAGTCCAACACGCTAACCACTGAACCGTACAATCCCCGCTCCAAAGAAAAGTTCCAAATCCATCCCTGACCTTATTCGTTTTCTCTTTGTCCCTTTAACTAGCCACAAAATTCGCTTTGAACCAAAATTTAATCAATATCATCACACTGATTCAAAGCCACATTTCAATCTAATAATAGCAAATGATTCAATATTAACACATTAAGTGACTTATTTTCTCTCTCCTAATTCATTAGTTTCATCAAAATTGATTTGATTTCCCTCAAAGTACAATAAAACAATCGAACAATACATTAATGTTAAGCCATATAACAGAGAAAATACAGACGATAATATAATATCAAACAAATCATTGGAAAAGCACTACTACTAAAAGTATTAATCAAGCAAGAAAAAAAAGTTTTTTACTTATTTCAATTTTGTGCCTTTTATTCGTTTTATCATCGGCATTTGATATTTTTTGTATAGAAAAAGTTTTTTTTTTTTGTATTTTCTTTTGTATTTCTAATAACGCTGAAATCGTTGAATGTTACTATTTGCGCTTAAATGGTGTAATAAAAATCCATTATTTTCAATTTCCTATTGTATACCTCAATTTATATGGCGATGTGATTTCATTTACGAGACGAAAAAATAAAATTGAAAGAAAACTATTTCATCTTTTTATTTTAATATTCTTTTTTTTCGTGATTTTTATACCATTTTGCCTTCAATGCAATGACCTGGGCTATATGAGTCAAATTTCCTTAAAAAAAAATCAAGTGACTGGATCAAAAATTTCTCGATTCTAATCTTAACAAAAAATTAACTTCTATTAAATTTCTCAGTCTCAAGGCCATGAAACATCAATTTTTGCTCATTCTAGTCACTTTTAACATTAAACTCCGTTCTATGACTTCCCTTTTGAAATGGTATCATATCAAAGCCATTTCCAAGAAATATACATCAAAAGTTCACATTAAAAAAAATTACTTTTATCAAACTAAAAGACACCACAAAGATAGATGAGCTTAAATTAAACAATATCACATGATGGATGAATATCGTTTTATGATATTCCAACACTTCCATTTCAAGCCAAACTACAAAAGCGATATATATTGTGACACTGCATGATGGATAGATTTTGTTTAAAACTTTGAAAAATTTAAACAATACAATGTCATATGACACACACACACACACACACAAAAATCTATTCACAATTTTAAAATAAAATAAAAGAAGAGAAGAAAAAAGGGCAACAACAACAACAACAACAAAACATTATACATCCAACTTAAAACTTTAAACTACGATTATATTTTACTATTTTCCAATAAAAACTTTTACTTTGCTTATGATGGAAATATAAATAAAAAAAAAATACATTTATATTGATATGAAAACAGTTTTTGTCTATTTCATAGTTGGGTTTTTTGAATATAAATTGATTTTTGTTTGGATGATTCAACAATCCACGTACACACACACACACACACTTCCATACATACATTGATGGAAAAAAAATAGATTATTATAAATCGAGTTGAAATGAAAAATATCGGTATTAATAATGTTTGGTTCGGTTTTTTTTGTTTTTTTTTTGTGTTTTATCGTTTTATGTGAGTGTGTGTGTGTGTGTTAACTTAGCAACAG